>JAKSZP010002093.1:0-32530 GCA_022478985.1 Massospora cicadina | reverse complement strand
AATTAATAATAATACAAAGTTTTATGAGATTTTGGACTGAAATTTTAGTTTCAGTAAATCAATATTAAACAAGCCTAAAGCACTTCAACTACCTGCAATCTGTATTGATAAGGTATAAAGTGTTAAATTAGCTATATAAAATAAATTTATACCTTAGTTTACTGTTTACTATTATGTTTGAATTCCATCGCATAAGCAATTTCAACATTTTAATGGTCAGATGTTTTGCTACTGGCCTCACAAACCATCAATTGAGCATCTTTTTGCTAAATATGAGCAACTTAACATTGAACAATAACTGTAGGAGCAATTGATACATAAACTGATGAATACAAGATAAACTGAGGCTCAAGATTGTCTATTTTAACCAGATTCATACATTTTAAGCTCTTATATTAATGAGTTTGCTATCTAGAAATTGACCCAATATTCTATGCTATAACATAGTTTTTAAAATTTTGATGTCAATGTTACAAAAATTTAGTTTGTGGCATCCTTGATTCTCAACCATTAATGCAACAGAAAAAGTAATTTTTAGATATTGCTTTCCTAGAAGAGATGATGATATTGTAGTTCAAAATACAAGGAGGAGCGTTTTATATAACTTTTTCAGAGTTGCAACACCAACTCTGTTATGGGAAAGATAGAAAACAGCCTCCTGTTGGTCTCACTGCAGCTATAAGTATCCCTCTATCATCTCTCCCTGGGATGCCTTAAGATTTGCATCAAAGTCTTAATAGCATGATGCTGCAGCAATTCCATTGTTTTTTTGGTCTTAAGCTACTTGGATAATCTTCATATCAGATCCAGTCAATATTAAACCATCCTCATTACTTTGCCTTTAACATGTTTTTTTGCTTGACAGGGCCAATCATATGTGTAATAGTTAATTTAAAGTTGTAGTTGCCACTTCAAATAATAATTGTTTCAATGTTTAAACTAATAATAATAACTAGTTAAAAACGGTGAGTTTTTGGGGGTTAATTTGCACAATAATAGTAAGTTCTTGCAAGTGTGGCTTGAAACAAGGCATCTCAGATCAATAAACTGGTAAACAGTTGGTTTTTGTTTTCTGGTAAATAATTTTCTAGAATTTCTACCCATTGACTAAACAATTTGCATCTGGATCTATGACCCACGCACCCTCTGTGCATGGATCAAGAAGTAACCAACTCTAATCAGTATGAGGTCATACCAAGTGTGGCTTGCTTAGTTTATGGGAAGGCAAGACAAGAGAGTTCAGTCAAGCGTGGCTTCTTTGCCATTGCAAGGATGGAGTAAGAATAAAGGAATAAGTATCTCCTTATGATGGTTCTTACTTATTTATTAGCAATTTAGTTAAAAATTAAAAAAAATTCAAATAACCAAGTTAATCTAGCCAGGGGACGGACAATACTGATATATGTAATGGGATAGGGGGAGGTGAAATATAGTAAGGATTAGAAAGGTTTAGGCACCCCAGAGTAGATGAGCACCCTGTTGCAGCCAGTACCACCAGGTATAGGGGAGTCGGATGCCTTACTCTTAAGTGTTATTCACTGTTATGGAGCAGGTGTGGAGGAACAGTCTGTACACAGAAACCAGACTTAAAACCATGACTCAAAAAGTTGTTGCTACAGCCTCAGGTATCTGTAGAGACAGGCTTGAAAGTGTTCCAGTAGGTGTGGGTTAATCTGCTGACTGTCCCACAGATGGTGGGCACAGTTTCCTTGAGGCATCCAGTGCTATGGTGTGGATTGTCCACATTGAAATGGCGACTATAAGGGAAAGGAGTGTAGTGGTATTGTGAATTCAAGTTGGAGTGTGAGGAGGCTTCTGGATATTGACAGCTCTTTGTCTTTTTGGGCTCTTAACAGATGCGCAACTTCCTGCCATATGGCTCTAGATGGGAGGCATGCTTCTAGGAATTGGTGCAGGGTGCCATCCACTCACATACTGCTCATGTTGCATGGAGGGAGTTGGTGCGATCTGCTGCTCTGTAGGATCTTCTGAGGCAACGCCAGGTGTTAGCTCTTACCCTTGGCTGGAGGAGTGGATGATGAGTTAGCCTCCATTTTGCCTTCTGTGTTGTGAGATTCTATGGGATATCTAAAGCATCTAGGTAGTCAATTCTCATGATGATTGGGGTCATGGTGTGCATGTACCTCTGGGGTGGTCTTCTGGTTTCCTTGGCGTGAAGTGAGCTCTGGGACTTCCACTTCCCTGACTAGTGCCTGTGATAGTGACTGTCCACCTTATGAACCAAATGGTGCGGAGAAGGCGTTTAAAGTGAGGGGGGTCCATCTGGGCCTTCTGCATTGGTGCGGTTTGCAAGGTATGCATGAGGCTGGATGGGTTGTGCAGGTTGGATACTTTGGGCACCTTTTCAAAATTGGCCCTTGCCGCAATAGACCAGTGTTGTTTTGGGATGTCTGAGGCTAGGACTTCCTTTATCTAGGTGCCTGATATACAGTTGGCAATGACTTAAAGCCTTTAGGCCCATGCCTCCGCTGGAGTGTGGGCTGAAGAGTGTTATCACATGTATAGGTAGCTGAGATCCAGGCCGCAACCATCCCTGGATAAGTGTGCGGATTGAGGATATGAATGTAGGCGAGAAGGAGATTGCATGTGCAGGGAACCACAGCATTGGGAGGATAAGTGAGTTGGCAACTGTTACTCGCCACATTAGTCCTGGGGGATCTTCCCTTGAGGGAGGCGATGCAGTTGACACATACTGTAGTAGATTGTTCTCAATTGTCTCATTGGCATACCACCATGTTTCCAGCCATATCCCAAAGTGGCGGAAATGATTGGTTGTAGTAGGTGATGTGAAGGACTGGATGAGTGGGTTGCTTCTTCATGGGGGCTGTGGGGTTTGGATTTTGTGGCCCAGTTGTTAATGTACTTGCCTAAGAGACTTATTTCTTTATTTTATGTTGAGCGATGCGTTGCTTACAATGAAATATTCACCTAGGGTGCATTAAAGCTGTCGCATCTTTGTTGCTAGCTATACCTGTCATGCAGTCATCCACAAAGGCTATTATTTTTGACTAGTGGCTGGTCTTGTGGGTTATGCACATGAGGAGTTAGTTAGCGACGTGAAGGAGTGGATCAAAGCTGAAGTTATACAGCAGTGGTCTGAGGGAGTCCCCTTTTTGAGCCCTCTGTGTGGTGTTGTCTTGTTGGTTAAAAGGCCTGGGCCACATAAGACCATTGATGCAGATTCTGTGAGGAGCATCGCCCAGTTTATGAATCTGGGTGGGAGTTTAAAAGACGCTTAGGCATTCCTTCAGGTATGGCAGGCTAACGCTGTCGTATGCAGTCTCCTGGTCTAGAAATACCAGGGCTCCAGTTGCTTTGAACTGACATATGTTGGCGACGAAGTTTATATTGGTCCAGATTGAGCGCCCTGGTGTGAACATAAATTGATTGGGCAACAGGACTATGGAGGCTGTTGTGCCTAATCTGGTTGCTAATTTTTTATGAGTAGTTTTGTATCAGTGTTAGAGAGTACAATTGGGCGCCAGTTGGCCAGGTTCAGTTTGTCGCCCTTTTTAAACATGTCTATGACATAGGAGTCCTGGCCACCAAGAAGGAGGCGTGTCTCTAATATGCACTGGTTCATTGATGCTAAGAGGAGGGGGGTGATTTGCTTGAAGTATTTTTTGTATAATTTGTAAGGTATCCCACCTGGCCCTGGGAATTTCCTACGTGGTGCACCGCGTACTGTGTCCCAGAGCTCCTCCTGCGTTATTAAGTTCAAGAGTTTATAGTCTGGCAGTGCAATTTTTATTCTGGTGGTGTGTATATTTTTTTATTTTTTGGGGGTCAGTTTGGGTGTCACAATATAGTTTGGTGTAATAATTGTGTAATTCCGCCTTGACCTCCACTGGACCAGTTGCCACAGTGCTGTCGTCTTTGTGGACTTGTGTGTATACAGGCTGGTTGCTTTGGGAGTGGAATTGTGGAAGAAATATGTCAAGCAGGTTTCACCTTCTTTAATATACTTATCTTTTTGAAACTTTGATTCTGTGCTGGTGTTCGAAGATGAGGGCGTTTAGGTAAAAAGAAATTTACGCCCATTTTGTGCCCCCAGTTGGGGCTATAGCCAGACTTCAGGGGTTGAGCTCGAGGTGGTCTAGTTCTGCCAAGGTCGCCTGATTGCAGCTTTGTTAGTGGTATACTTATGTGAGGCAAGATGGCGAGTTTCATTTATTAGTTCAGTTTTGATTTTTGCCCAGGTTTTAATGGGATCTGATATGAATGAGGTTGTGAATTCTGGGTTTATGGCCTCATGTATGACCCAGTTGGATATTTTGGGCAATTTTAGGTTCTCCAGTTTTATATTCCTCCTGTTCAACATCTGTGTTTGAGTCCAGGTTGGCGAGAGCTGGACCAAAATGAGTTGGTGGTCATAGAAATTAATCATTTTGTTGCAAAGTTAGAGATCGTTGAGCTGTGGCTTTTAGGTTAGAGGATGTAGTCAATGTGGCTCATTGAGATGAGTGCCCCATCACGTATGTTGGTGTTGGTCGTGTGGGGAAGGAGTGGTGACCCAGGGGGGAGTTTATCGTACAGACCAAGGGATGCCTTCATTTCATGGAACTTGATGTGCCCTGATGGGTATCCCCTGGGTTAAGCCATTGGTCTGTGTTGGACTTATCCCAGAAGCTAAAATCGCCCAACAGGATGGTACTTGGTGGGAGTTGAGTGTTGGGATGGCTTCAAGGAATTGTTTCCTCTTGGCTGCGGTACACTGTGCATATATACATGCTATCAAAATTGTGTACTCTTAGTTTGCGATTGTTGCTGCAAGGATGCAACTGTGCAAATATGAAGAGGAGTTGGTGATTTTTAAATTTTTGTTATTTCAGATGACCACCCCACAGTGGGACGTCCATACTGATTGTGATGGTGAGAATCTGGCTGATCAGGATCCCTCTTCCTCCTGTAGACAGTGGGTTTCAAGGATAGTCAAGATGTCTACAAGGGGCTTTCGCAGGAAGTCCATCTTTTTGGCCTGGGATGCTTGAGCCCTGGATACCGCAATGTTTAGTATCCCTATTGATACTGAGGAGCCTATGGCGCCTCAGGAGCGGTTGGGAGGGCCATCCGGCCCTAGCCACCATTCATTGCCTTGAACTTGCTCCGTGTCATTGGGCCAGTCCAATCTGAGTTGCTGTCTAATTCCTTGCCTTGTGTCAATTTCATGCGGGTCTTGCAGTTTTTTAAAGTTTGTATTTGGTTTTCAGCTCATGGCTTTTTGTGATTCAGTGTGATGCACTGATTGGATTCTGGGGTTTTAGGGTTCAACTTTGAAGAATTGGGTCCCACATTTTCTCTCATAGTGAATCTGAATTGTTCTGGTGATTTTTCTTGTTTTATATCATGTAGTGATTCAGTCATATTTGAGAAAATTTCCAGCTTGGGCTTTCTGCTCTGATTGGGTGACTCAGTTAATTTCCTCCATGGCCTCTTCAGCTTGGGCATTTTGTTCTGATTGGTTGGCACGGTTGATTTCCTCTATGTCCTCCTTGATTTAACTGGGGTCGATGGAGGAGGATGCAAGTGATTCATCCTTGGGTGCTGCCCACTTGCGGGCCTTCTGTACCTGTTTTCATAGTTTGGGTGATATTGGGTTTATAAAGATGTATGCCCATCCTCTCCCAAGAGGAAGACGTGGTTGGCATCAATCATTTTGCTGAAGGTTTCTTCATCGTTGTCAATGGCGTCATCACAGAAGGGTGGGGCCAAGATGCTCTCCCTCATGGGGCATGTTTGTTCCTTGTTCTCTCATGAGGTGCAATGGTTGCAGATAGGCAGTGCACGTTCCAGTGTGACGCATAATGGCTTTGACCTTCCCATCCAGGAGTTGAAGCTCCACTGTGGGTGGCATTTTTGTAATGTCTGCAGCCACACCAGGAACTTGGTTGATCACGGCTATTGCCTTTCCTGTGCACAAGTTGGCATCAGGAAAAATCGGTGTTATTCTAGTTTCTTTATTTCTTTAAAGCTTTGGAGTCCAATTCGGAGCTCCTCCTCAATTAGCTTTTGGAGAAAATTAGTAGGGAGCAGATCAAAGAAGACGAACAAAGTGTTTGCTTTGTTCCATCTGGTGCGCACAGTGTGCACAATTTTTTGACTCAGGGAGGGAAATTTTGACGCAGACTTTTGTGGAAGCGTCTGCATCTTCTTTGGTTACAAAACACATATCATTCAAGCCATGGTGGATGGTATGGGTGGTAGCATACACCGCATGGGGGAAATTGGATGCCTGTGCCTTGCCCACTTTCTCCCATAGAACTGGGGACTCAACCAATAGGAAAAGTCAGAGCCTGTGCTCCACCTTCAATAGGGGTTGGCGTATTGGAGTTCCATGTATTGATTTTGTTTTGTGGTAAACTCCACAAACCTGAATGGTGTTTGATTTTGTGGTTTCTTGGTGACATTGGTTCTTGGTCCCCCTCCATTGCATTTCTTGCCCTTTGCAGCAGCTTTTATTCCATTGCGTGATATGGCTTTTGCCCAGTTTAATTTGGGATTTGTTGAAATCGCCCATCTCACCTGTGTGATTATCAAAAATTTCTGTTTGAATTGAATTGTAGTAACTAATGTTTTTGTTATGGGAAAGAAAAGCCTGAAATTTAAAAAAAAAATCAAGTTAAAATGTAAAAGCATCAATAAAAAACTATATAAGTAAAGTTTTACTTGCCAAATTATTTCTTCTTTCTCTTTCTTTTTAGTATTTTTATATGGTAGTAAAAACTTTTACAGGGATTGGTTAGCAATGTTCCCATACATAAAATTATCTTATTGAATTATCAAAGGCAACCTCTACATATCAAATGAGATGGCTCTATGTGTTAGCTTAGCAGCTAATGTTGGCTCATGCCGCATAGCATGCTTCCATCTGCCAGGCAACTGAAATAAAGCTTTATGTGCCTCTTTGTCACTTTGGGCGCTTGGGTGGCCAGTTAACAGTGCTTTTATGGGAAGGGCTTGTTGCGTTGGGATGGTATATCTGGTTGTGTCATAAGATAAAACGATTCTCTCTTATCCAACCATTTTCCCATGACTTTAGATAGTTGGGTACGCTATGTGAATCCTATGCTTCTCAGGGCAGTTCAATTTATAAAGACCTTTTTGGTTACAGCTGTGAAATTTATGAGTGAAACATCGCGTCTTTAAATGTCATAAGCATTTGTAGATTTTTGGTTTACAGTTAAAGTATGTGCAACTCTAAACAAAGGGCTCGGCAAACTGGTGGTGATGAAAGCTTATTGTCCCTTATTTTAAGGTTGAAAGGAGGGGGAAAGTTAGTGTAAGTAGTTAGTGACCTTAGCTAGATATGCGTTACCTTGTAGGAGAGGCGCCATCACATCTAAAAAGATTTCAGTACGAAATTACTGAAGAGACCATAGCTACAGCTTAGTCAGATTCTGCTATAATGATGAGCCCTTCTAACACGTGGCTTTCTAGGTGAAGTGGTTGAAAGATTCCATAGTGGTCTCATTGCTATGAAATATGATTGTGAGGAAATGGGCTTGCATTAATCCATATTCATAATTCACTTAAAAAGTTTAACGCAGTCTAAATATACCCTTCTAAGACATAAACCTATCCTCCAAATAGCAAGTTTCCTGTTCAATGCGTTCAACATTAAGTGTGAAGTTAAAAGCCTGGCTTTGCACCAGTCTGAAGCTCCTTCTATGACAAACCTAAATCTTAAAAAGAACTTATTAAATTCCTCATTTCAATTAAAAGGAAATTTTTCAATGGTTATGTACTCATCCTTCTTGGAACTATGTATTTGCAATGAAAACGGGTAGTCTCTGGTTTCTGGAAGGTCATGTCAGGGAAAGGGGCAGAATTATTATGTATAGAAGCGCCCTTGTCATTAATAGGCTTAAGTGATTGCAACGCCAAAGCGCGAGCATTACATCAATCACATGAGGATCCTAAAAGGCTGAGCGAGTTCTCATTGCTTGAGCTGCCGCCAGGGGTGGAACTGTTTTCCCCAACAATGTGAAGGACAAAACCCCCCTCAAAAAATGCTATCAAATTTTTTTATATTGAGTCGCCTCTTCTTGGATTTTCTCATATGTTTGTCAGTTGCTTGATAGTTATTCTATCAATGATTCATCTCAGCATCTACCTTGCCCTCCAGACATCCTAGTCGTTATATGACATCATCCAAATGAAAGTAAAGGAATTATTCTCATTATATAACTCCTTATTAGCTCTGTGCAGGACAGTGTTTTATTTTCTCATTTTTTACACTTTGATGTTTCATTAAATGGAAATGCTAGAGGTCTTAAGTGAAAGTTACTCATCTTCCTTAATATGATGGATTACATTAATGACCAGATCTCTAAAATCAGTGAGTTGCCACAAAATATTTTAGGTTTTATCTATGATGGGATTATAGAGATCTTAGTGAGTGTTAAAGAAATCCACAATAGTTGAGGTAGGGTGAGAGTTAGTGGTGTGCTTAAATTAGTGACCTCATGTTGTAAGCCTTCATTTAAAAAATATGGCTCGTGGGCATTGTTACCATTTTGGGAAATACCATTAGGATACGCCATAAGAGTTCCATAGGTTGAACCCACTGAACCATAGAAGGAAGATGTGAGGACGATTGGTCCTATGACACACTTGAAACTAAAAAATTATGGAGAAGTTTCCCCAAAAATACTTTTTTTATTTAATAAGTACAGAGGTTCCTCGCTGTTCTGCTCTCTCTAAACTATTAACAGCCTACTCTTTTAATCGCCACATCTCACTTATATATCAGCAACTTCAGATAATACTATTCTCTTAGCTTTGACCATTATGTTCCGCCATATTCTCATTGGTTTTGGGATGGTATTATTTTCTCTATCACCTTAGTTTGAGGCAATCTAAAAATATTTATTGAATGTCAACATTGACTTATTGCCTTATTTATAATCAATCCAATAATAAGCTGTTATATTCCAATGACGCCTCATCTCAAGGTGCTAAAATACTCGTAAATATCATCCTAGTTAGTGGATTCTCACCAATCCGCCATAGCTCTTCAGGGCTTATTGTCAAGTAATATGAGAATCTCAATATTACCCCCCATTTGACTGGATAATAAGGCTCCTATTGTTTATACACTTTAAGGATCTTCACATGCACAAAATTAATGATTTGACCACTCATTGGGTCTTTGATGGTGTAGCCGTTGACGCCTGTTTTCTAAATTACTTTGAATGGACCAATTAAAATGTTGGCTAACTTGTGTTTCCACCCAAACCCATGCTGGTCGTTGGACAAAACCATCTCACCTTCTTGGAACTGAGCTAACCCGCTCTGCCATACCTGAAAAGCGGCCTGTTTTTGATCTTTATGGCCAAGCTAAAGGAGTACGCTTCCATTTGCAATTTCATCAGCGTGTCAGCTAAATTAGTCAAGTAATGGTGGGGATCCATTCCGCTTTTATCTTTTATGAACAAATAGAGCAAGGCCAGAAGAGCGGGATATCATCCATAAAATAGTTTAAAGGGGCTCTTCCCCATGGCTGAATAATAGCTAATGTTATAAACGAAGATGGTGATAGATAAGAGGGAACTCCATTCAAAAAGTATATGGTTACCAGCTTCTAGCTTATGTTCGCCAATGTCCTATTGACCCATTTGACCATTCTGTTGGACTCAGGATGGTATGTGGTCATCAGAACCCCACGGATGCCCATTAGTTCGTTCGACTTTGTATGGAGTTTCAAGGTAAAGTTGGTTACATTATTGGTAAGAATGAACTTAGGGCAGCCATGTCACTGGATAATACATTCCATCATGAACTTAGCCATTGTGAGCGCTAAAAATCCCATATCACCCACACTCAACCCACCTGGCAAAGTGGTTGATAGCTACCAAAATGAAGTTGGACTGGTTAGCTCCAGTTGGCAGAGGGCCAACGACATCAAGAGAAACCGTATGCCAAGTGAAATGTGGTTTCACTAACCGGTATGAGGTCTTCTGGCAGAACAGCTTTTCCTCTTGGCAATGGTGGCATCAGAAAATGGTTTTGAGCATGTCGAAGTTAATGCTTTCCTAGTAATATTGAGAGCGCAACAGTTCCATTGCCTTGCGCATGCCATCATGTCCTACTGCCTTATGTGAACCCATAATAATACCAGGCCGTAATTAGGGTCATGGAAACTTAACCATAGAATAGCTAATCCGCTTGTAAAGTTCACCATTCTGTTGGGAGGTATTTGCTCACATTTTAACACTTTTATTACTTTGGCGGTTTGTTGTCATTTTCCTACTGATCATCTTACAGTACATCACATTGCTGAGATCCACTACCACAGCAATTGTCAGACATTTACCCTCTCAGCTGCAAAAGAAAAATGTTTTTAGGTCAAAATCAGCCAAAAAGGAAAATGTTGGCCATTTACAAGTATACAATGATCCTACAAATAATTTTGATAAAAATAACGATTTTATTGACCAAAGACCCTGTTTGATTCTTAGTGGATCCCTGCTAATTGAGGTAGCAATCTTTTGAATACTAAAGCAGCAAAAAACACAACTATAAGCTGTCAGATTACTCTGACCACTTGGCAGACCCTGAGGCGTCTATCATATGGTACTTCCCCAGCCAAAACCAGGTCTCAAAACCTACACAGGGACCACTACCTTTGATATGCAAGGCAGGGGTCCCCCAAGGTGAATTATTTTTCTCTGATAGGGATTGGCTGAAGTTCATTAAAACGTTACCTCATGGGTACATATTGCCAACCGTTAATTTCTCATCCGTTATTCAGCCAAAGTGAAGCGAGTATTCTGAGCTTCAAAAGACTGAATGTGCATATTTCCTTATTTGGACTGCTACAAGCCGTTCTGCATTTATTCTTAAATCATATGATCCTCAATACAGTTTAAATACTTATTGGGTCAGATATTGAAAGGGGGAATTTTCTTTTCTATATTGCGCTAATATAAAATTTTATAAAACCCAGTTTATATAAAAGCTTTTTATTTAATTTTATAAAAAAACCTTTGTGGAATCCAGAGGCTTAGAAGTACAAACAAGTAGAAATCATCTGGGTTCCTACATCAATGTTTGGTGATCTAGATAAACAGTCAGCATTATGATGCTTTGCTCCTGGTAATGAAGGACCTCAAAATCATAAGCTTGCAGCTGGAGATCCTATCAGGATAGACGCCCTTCAAGCTCCTTGAGGTTCTGAAACCAACGTAATGACGCGTTATCTGTTACAACTTCAAACTTCACCCATGCAAGAAGACTAAAATTGCCGCTAAGCCCTTTTACTTGGTCACAGTATAATTACGCTCATGGCAGTTCAGGCTTCAACTGCAGTACGCACAGAATTCTCCTCTGCCTCATCGTCTTTCTGAGAAAGGGCCGCCCCAACAGCTGAAAGGGATAAATCCATCTGAATTATAAACACTTTTATCAAAGTTTGAATAGCGTAGCACTGGCGCACTGATCTGTGCGTCCAAAGTGTGTCAAAGACGTATTCCAGGCGGTCCATTCATTAAACATGACATCCTTTTTTAACAACTCAAATATCAGCCCCCAATACAGCTTAAGTTAGGGATGAAGCGCCAGTATCAGCTGACCATTACCAAAAGTACCTAAGTGTCACACTTAATATTTGGTGTAGTTATTATTTAGATGGCCTTCACCTTGACTGGCTGTGGTTTCAGTCCCTTGGATTCTACCACAAACCCCTGGTATTCCAATTAATCCTTGAAGAAGTTACATTTTTTAGGCATAATTATGATGTTCGCCTCAGCAAGCTGGTGTAATACTGCTTCTAGATGATCAAGGTGCTCATTAAAGGTTTGAGATAAACCATTGATATTGTCAAGGTATATGATGACACATGACAGCCTCAGGTCGCCGAGGGTAGTGTTCATGGCTCGTTGGAACGTAGCTAGGGTATTACACATCCCTTGTGACATATGTGTCAGTTGGAAAAGACCTTTGGATGTGATTATGGTGTATTTCTCTGTTCCGCCACAGGCAACTCAAATTGCCAGTAACCCAATATCAAATTAATTGCCAAGAAGTAATTAGCTCCTCTTAACCAATTCAATGCGTTGTTGATCTGAGGCAAGGGATATTATTCCTTCTTTGTAATATTAATGAGCTTATGGTAGTCTATCACAACCCAGTTGGTGCCATTCTTCTTTTTTACGATCAGAAAGGGCGAAGACCATGGACTTTTGGATGGTACAAGGATCCCTTTCTCCAGCAACATATTGATTTCATCATTAAAAAATATCTTCAGCTTCCCTCAATTGACGAGTTGGCTGAGATCTTATAGAAGATGATCCCCAGTGTCCAATTAATGGATCACCCCCTGAGAGCACCCTAAATCATGGTCATTGACGGCAAAAATCTCATATATACTTGGAATAAAGCTATCACTTGATCTTTTTGTTCTTCCAATAACCCTATAAAATTCTCCAGCAGTACCACTGTCATTATGCTGGGCTGCAACTTGGCAGTTAGACCAAATTCATCCATCAAACTGAACTCATGAATATGAAGGACCTCCTCAATTGGGGTCAAGTGTAGATAAGCCACTATTTGGTGTCATCAGATTTTCGTTTGTTTGTTATGATGGCTTGCAACAAAACCTTAATCTCTCCATTGCCTGGGAGTATAATCCCTTGAGCCACATGATGCTCAAGCTGCATTTGTTGATAGTTCCTAATGACCTATCATAGAGCCCAGCATAAACTTCCACCTATACTCTGTGCTCACTGTTATTTGGTGTCAGTAAGGAATAGATATAGCCCACCAGCTCGGAGTGGTAGCCCTCAATATTCGTATATCTGCTGGGGAAGGAGCCAAGTCTTGATTTTATTTGATGATAGTGAACTGAAATCACCCTTTCACTATATGCAATATTGATATGGCCCACGTGCACCAGATCCTTTGGAACTCCGCTAAAAGTAAAAGTTAATTGGGATCCACTGCCTCAGAATTTTAAAGATCTCCTCCATCAAATCAACAACAGCCCCAGAGTGTTTCAGGAAGGCGGTTCCAATTATCAGGTTTTAGTTACTTTTGAGTAGCACAATCACCATAGTTATGACAACAATGGACCCAAACTGCAGGGGTAAAGCGGTGTACGCTCCCTCAGAGACCATGTTTACGCTCCAGTCGTCCCTTACACCATTCAATGGTTACATCAGGCTCTAACGTAAACTTTGCCATCGACTTAGTAGAAATTATGTTGACCAGAGAGCCTGTATCTATTATAGCGTGAACTCTATTTTTTGCTACAAAAATGTCACAGTATATACACTCAGAAGAAAAAGAGCATTGACTGTCTAATACATAAACATTTATGGGATCTTTTTTCCAAGTGTCAGATTCTGGTAGTTGACACAAAAAAATAAACCCTTTGACAACCATCAGATTGGACCAAAAATCCTTCTAATGCTCGAGCTAATACCTAAATTCTCACCATAAAGCCTATTGCAACTACATGGCTGACCCAAATATCTAAACGTCAATTTGATCAAGTATTTTATCAGATCGCTTGGGCTGAATATGCTCGCACATTATAGCCAATTATCTCTGCATCAAATGTTGGCAATTTGTCCCAATTATTGGGAACAATGTCCAACAACTAGTATACAAAATTATTCAGCAATGACCCAAAATTAACATTTAAAAGTCCCATGGACTCAGATGAATGATAAAATGAACAATTTCCCGCCCTAGGGCGAAATTTGTATGTTGATCTGCATAATCAGCATGATAGTACTTGCACAAAGACTGCATGAAGGGGAGTACCTAGTACTATCAAGAGAGAGGCTTGCCAATGTCCCAATTATGGGTATGTCATCTACCTTAATTTATGCAAGAATTTCACAGAGGGTGTATTTTTCCAGCAGTATGACGAAACTCAAATTAAGAAGATCCTAGGACAAGTTTGCATGTTTTTATCACAATTTTTTACCTGAATTCCTCCTGATTTGAGAGTATTTTGCCATCAATATACCTAAGAATAGGTATCAGGAATATTAGTTCAAGGGCCAAACTGAGGTGGTAAAATATCTGATGAAATTGCATGCTCAAATGTGGCCAAGAGATGCCCTAGAGGTATAAATACCCGTGCCTGGCCTTTTGACTGATTATCTAATAAATAGTATATAATTAAAGTAAATTTTATTTTATCCTTTTCCTGGTCTTTATCTAAATCCTAGCCTTGAAGAAGTGTCGATGAGCTGAAAATGCCAATTCCTCAGCTTGTATCAAATACCTGTCTCAGAAGAAGTTCCTAAATACAAAGGTAAAATTACGCCCAAAATTGGCCAAAAGAGTCAGGGAAATTGTAATAAGCCTAGTGAGTTTCCAAATGCTCCAAATACCATAAGCCACTGGTAAAATCAAATATTATTTAATGGAACTTTGTCAAAATTATGTGTGCAGGATTATATTGAACAAGCGAGCTATCCTCCAATTTTCACACCAATAAAATTCATAATTCACTCACTGACTTTGGGGGTATTTTTAATAATAGCGTCTACCAGAAGGGCGATGTTTACTTCTTGGAGGGTTGATGCATTGGTGGCTTGTCCAGCTTGTCTGAGGGAGCTTGGTCGAACATTTGGCAGGTATATGGCTTCATTTGCTCCTGAGGTCCTTCATCTGCCACGGCCTTGGCTTGCGCTTATGTCAGTACATTCACTTCTCAAATTGGTTGCTGGTATAAAATCACATTATCATATTGAGGGAATTCCACTTGATATACAATTAATTAAGGTGGGACATTTGGGGTTGTAATAGCGGAGGTAGAGAGTCCCAACTCTACTCCACTCCATTTTTTCACTGTTATTATTAATACTGTAGCATGTAGTGAACATGACGGTTAGGGAAACTTTGTGCCAAGTGGCCAGGGCGACCACATAAAAGCAATTTAACTCATAGGAACCACATCATTGGTTCTCATAAGAGGGCCCAAGTTGATAGCTTGATTGTTGACAATTGGTATAACCAAGGCCAGATCAATAGAATGATTACTGTTTCTCGGCATAACTAAGTTTGGGTCAGTAGTTGGTCTGCTCACAATTTTTGTTAATGGGACTGGGGCAGAATTTGAACTGTTGGGAGTAATTTGGTTGAGGACGAGGTGCAGAATTATAGTAAGGCCAGGGGTTACTAGGCGGAATGTGGGCAGGATGAGAGTATTCCCACAAATAATAGGGTCCAGTGACAGCAGTATGCTTCCACTCTGTATTGGGCAGATGAAAGTTAGTGATATACAGTTCAAGAATTGAACAGTTTAGTCAGGGGAACGTCATTGTCCAAAAGCGGAGAAATGACATTGTAAAGCTTATGGTATGGCTTTATTAAAGAGGTCATTGTGATGCACATGTCAACTTCTGCTAAAATTTTTGCCCCAATCAGCACATGAGCTTCCACTGTAAACTGATCAACGAACTCTGTGAGGGTCTCTTTATGGTGGAACATGATAGTTAAGAACTCAACCTTTTGCTGCGACATTTTTGAGGCACCCTAAAACAGTCGTAGCACAATCTCCTTCACTTCTTGGTAGGTAACAGAGCTGCTTATAAGGTAGCAGGAGACTTGATTGGCACTCCCGACATTCAAGGCAGAGATCAACAGTTTAGCTTTGCACCAATCCAAGGCGCCTTCCACTGCAAAATCAAAACGTTTAAAGAAGCTGTGGATATTCCCATTACGATCAAATGAAGGCAGCTTCTCAATATAGACCTCCCCACCCCATTAATGACGTTGCTTTTTGGGGTGTACTGAGGAGTGGGTTGAGACCCAAAAGCAGTCCCTTTATGAGGAACTGGTCCAGAAGAGGTTGGGATGTCCGCTGCTTCATAGGTAGCATGGGCCTCTGCGGTGGGCAGCACTGCCATCACTTGAAAGAAATGGCTCACCAATTCATAACCATATCTGGAGCTGCCCCCCTGGGTGTAGTAGCTTCTGCCAGCATCATATTCCTCATTGTATAGTTCTCTCCAAGCAGCCCTTTGTCGTTATTCCTCTTCCCAATGATAGGGCTGTTAGATACCATTCAATTTCCATTCTGCGCAATGCAGTCATTTGGTAGTGTTGTTCAAACGATCATCCTGTTGCTTGTTTTATTGTCCCAGAATTTTTCATTTGGCTAAACGTGCTGTTGAGCTGGTGCATAACGTTATTCCGCTCTTGAATGAGTTCTTCCAGTTTTTTCACCATGTCTAGAGAGTTTGAGTTCCTCATATTTGACTGGTGCAGTGCTTCATGAAGATTCCCTAGAAACTGTCCAGATGAGACATGGCCGGCAACTGTAAAAGTTTTATTTTTTTTATGGTTGATCAATGAGGCCCCTGTAGGGAGCACCATTGTTATAATTTTGGGCGATACCATTAGGATAAAACATACGGGTCACACACGTTGAACCCACTGAACCATGGATGGACAATGTGAGGATTGTTGGTCCTCTAAAAACACTTGAAAAGATAATAAAATATGGAGCAATATCCATGGCAACACTTTTATTTATTTAATAAATACATTGGTTCCTCGCTTTTCTTCTCTCTAAACTATTACAACCTACTTGGTAATTGCCCCATCTTGATTATATATCAGTGACTTCAGATGATACCATTTTCTTAGCTTAGACTATTTGGTTCCTCCATATTCTCATTGATTCAGGATGGTATTCTTAAATCCCTTATCACCTTAGTTTGAAGCAATATAAATAACATTAATCATATGTTGCTATTGCTTTATATCATTATTTTTAGGTGAAATAATAATCCGTTATATCCCAATATTGCCTAATCTTAAGGCGCTTGAAAACTCGTTAATATCACACTAGTTGGCGGATCCTCACCTTCTGTCATAGCTCTTCAAGGCTTATCATCCAGTCATATCAGAAATTTCCACATGCATACAAAGGTTCTCACACACAAATGTAACAGAATAACAATTTTAAGGTTGATATCCCTTAGGAATAAAAGTATTAGGTGAAATAAAATATATGTAGAAGGATATCTTTTAGACTTGAAGAATTTACACTGCCTATTATGTCATTAGTAGAATAATATCCAGGCTCTTGTTGGTCTTGCTGCTAAATTTATCTGTTGTCAGGATTTGAGCTGGCAAGTAAACTTAAATCCCTGTTCCTGAATTGAGCACCAATAGATTGACTCTTGAGCCAGCATGAACGTAACCTTATTCTGAAGGCGCTGAAACTAAAATTAATCAGGAAGCATCACATGTACGAGAATCAAAATTAAACACTTTTAGTAATCCCATCCCAAAAATTACAAATCATGATAGGCGCCGCCTTCACAACTTCAATCATGAGGACAATGCAGTCCAATGAGGGAGCAAGCCAGTAAGTGAATCTGGAAGGCAATAAAAGATCCTGATCTTATAGAACAACGAAAATCCCTGAGGCACCATGTCCCCACAAACCTTAAAAATATTGATGCTTTCTAACTCAATAAATTAGTCTATACTCTCTCCATCTTTCTTGTTTTTCTACTTTACTAATTTTCAGCTTTAAACCCATTTTTGGACTTTGGCAACTTAAGACAAGTGTTACACCAAAAGAAGTGGTGCTCACTAAAGGGTGCTCTGAGCTGTCTTAAGGCTATGCTTATTACAAACAATGAAAATTACTGACAGCTATGAATATTAATATGTTGATAAGTTGAAAAGCGTCGCTTAATGGATTATAATTTGCAATATGAAGTAACACCCACGCAGCCTGATAGTTTAGAAGTTTGGGCCAAGTTCCAGTTCTTCTACCTTCAATTGACAGAAATCAGTATCACTTCAGCATGAGAACCATAATGATTTTGTTCAACAGTTAACAAATGGCATTTACTCCATGGGTGCCTGCTCCAGTTTCTCCTGCGCCTCTTCAGAGCCCTCTACCATGCGGGATCTTTTAGCTTCAGCCCAGCTACCAGCGTGAGAACTTACCTTGGTAATTAAGCGCTACTATCATAATCTTGTTCATTCTGCTATTCACCACCTTCTCCATTTATTCAGGTTGCACCATCATGAATTCTCATGATTATTAGGCTTACCCAAACTTTACACTCCTGTGTTGTCACTTTTTGCATTGCGGCCTCCTCCTTTGTACATGACAACCAAGAGGCCATTATTGATAACCAGCAATTTATCAACAAAGCCAAGGCCAAACTGTGTTGTTGGATAGCGGGATTTCTGGCTACCTTGAATACCAACTGTATCATAATATCTAAATCCTTGAGGCTTCTTGGAACCAGTGCCTCCACCAAGTTGAAGACCTGGTATGGACCCTATGATAACAATATCATGAGATGGCCTCTCGCGACTACATCTCCGAAAGTGAAGGACCTGAAGGGCCTAGGGGGTCCAAAGGTTCTGAAGGAGGTGAGGGACATGAAGGTCCTGAAGGTTTCCATGGGCCTTGAGGGCTTTATGGCCACATGGCATCTACTCTCAGAGACCCTGATGACCTTTGGCAAAAGAATGTTTTGGCAGATTTAGCTGCCTTATGCAATCAAATTCAGAATGTAGCCCAGGGATGTAAACTCCAAGTAGATGGAGTCTTTCTCAACCTTAGGGTCTTCATTGAGGCACTTTTAAACGAAATGGATCATTTTAGTTCTTTCACTAAGCTTACTGATAGACACTTACCCGACTTGAACAAACCTGTTGAGGGTTTAAGATACATTTGATTACCCTTGAGAGTTAGCTTCTTCTTCAGGGCGCTGATTCAAGCTCTTAATAAGCAGGTTGCTCATAAGGCTTCCATTTCCTCCCTCAACTGCAATTAAGACAATATCCAAGTGGATCTTAAGGTCTTAAAATGGCGGTTGGACCAGAAGGTCCCCCATGACTACCCGGAGATTGAGATCTCTGAGCCTGCACCATTTTCTGGTAAAACCCTCTCCACTCCTCTTATAACTAACTTTAAGCCCAGTTTTATAGAAAGGTTCAACCCTGGCAGGAAAGCATCGCCTCCTTCCTATATGCCTGTGAGAGTTTAATGGAAGAGGTCACCAACTTGCAGAAAGTGAAGCATATCCACTCCTGCCTTAATAAAACTGTTTGGGAGATCATGACTCCCCACTTGAAAGAATGAAACACCTGGTAGCAGGTCAATACGGCCTTAATCCAAGAATTTGGCAGCAATCAGTCCCTGGCCAATCAATAACAAGCATTCGTGGGTATTGCCTTAACAAAGGTGAGATCCTCATGAGTTCTCCAATCATATATACGCCCAAGCGCAATCCTTGATTACCACCAATTGTAAAAATTGGACGACGCCATTAATGTTGTTATCCCCACGTTGGGATCCCATCCTGAGGTTCAAATGTACATGATCGGCCAAAAGAATGATTATACATGCATTTGAGAAATCAGAGAAGGGATTAACGAGATCCCTGTGACAAATCTACATTCCAAGGCTACTTCTTTGGCTTCCAACAACCATCCTCAGGTCCATGTGGTTTAGGACCAGAAGAAATCGCAACCCAGATGCACCTACTGAAATGACTTCTGACATAGCGCTAAGACGTGCTGATCTGACTTTATAATGAGGTGGGAAAAGGGCCGTCAGCATGAAGGATGAGGCGCTCCATGCTGACATCTCTACCATGCCTTAAGAATCATCCAAGATCTTGAACGAACCTGGAGCTATCATACCTGAATAAGGTTTGGTACCCATTTTAATATAAAGTAATTGACACTGCTTGCTCTTATTATGATGACTCTCCCATGTTTCTCACGCAACCTCCACAGTTTGGAAATCTGATTACCCACATCGCTGAATGGATTCACAAGATTCCAGTTATCACCATAGCTGAAAGTTGTTCCCCCATAAATGTTATATCGTCCAAGTTGATGAAGAATATAAAGATCGCTCCAGACTGACACATATATATGGAGTACAGCACAGCTGGTCTGCAATGTATTTGGTCTATAGGGGATATTTTTCCCTACCTATCCATTTATATCGCCTGTTTTAAATACACTGCCATTGCACTGGATAATCTGAGCTATGACCTTCTTTTTGGAATTCAGTTTCTCAAAGACTACTCAGCAGTGGTACTTTATGACGACGGATTTTTATCTCTACTGAAAAAACAAAGTCCCCCTAATCTTTGAAACTTCCCATGACTCTAAGACTTAGGTCAAGTCTTGATCTTTCCTACTAAAGAGTGAGAGCTGAATTGACTGACTTGAATATCACGTAAGGGGCTCTTATGTCTGGCTTCCCCAATCTGCTGTTGATGGAAAAAAATGCATGCCGATCTACATACCTCTAGAGACAACTATACCTCCAAAATCCCAAATTATTGTCAATACCTGGGTTCATGTTAACATCCCTTCCAGATTCTTGCTAGAGAATCAAGGCTTTAAAACGTATCTGCCAAGGTTGTTTTAAACTGCCTGGGAATTTTGAGATCCAGCCTGCACCAGATTTATATCTGTGTTGTTGTCTAACCTTACCAACAGACCCAGGATAGTAGGCCCAAACAGTCCTGTCGCCTATGTCTGCCTCCTATCAGTAGAGGCTATAGACGACGTCTATAGTTTTGGAAGTCTAAGGTACTTTGTTTTGGAGATGCCCCCTTCAGTGGCCCTAGTTGACAACAGTACCAGAAAGGATCTTACTGAAGAACAACAGTGCAAAGTTCAAGAATTTTTAGAGGAGTATTCAAACCTATTTTGCCTTGACTTATGAATTTAAAATGAACGGGGTTATAAATAATGTAGAGACTGGGGACGCTCCCCTTCCAATCCCAACCTTAATACAAATTAAGGTTGAAAAAGCCCAGGTAGCGGTAGAGAATAGACATTTACTCATAGACAGACTCTTGGTGCCTTCGCGAAGCCCTGGGCCTCTACTCTTCTGCTGGTGCAGAAGAAGGATGGCAGCTATTGGGTGGTAATGAACAATTGATGGCTCAACTCCACCACCAAGAAGGACAGTTAAATCCTCACTGAATTGATGACTCTCTCTGAATGCTTGCCAGATTGCAGTACTTTTCTACAATGGACCTTACCAGCGGGCATTGGAAAGTGGAGCTTGCCCCCAAAGATCAATCCAAGTGCGCGCTCATAGCCAACGAAGGGCTATTTAAACCCATGAGGATGCCCTAGGGCCTCGTAATTCGCTGACCACTTTTCAACGCGCCATTGATGGGATCCTCAGGGACTTGAAGCTATTGTATGTCCTCATATACATTGGCAAGATTACTGTCTTCTCAAAAACATCTAACAGACACGTGGAGCACCTTTTTGAAGTTCATAATTGGCTTATGAAGGCTTCAATAAAACTTAAACCTTTGAAGTGCTCATTCTTCCAATCGGAAATGGGGTTTCTGGGACACAAGGTCTTAAAAGATGGCATCCAGCCTAAACCAGACAAAGTTGACGCTATAAAAAAGATGTTGCGCCCCAGAGCCTAAGGGATATTCAGATATCTTGAAATGGTGGGTTATTATTGTCAGTTTATCCCTCTGTTTGTTGACCTAGCTGTGCTCTATATTACCTTCTGCATAAGAATGTGCTTTTTAAGTGGCAGCCAGAACAAAATTTAGGCTTTTAATTCTATGAGGACTGCTCTTTTCTTTAAACCAATCTTACTTCCATCTGCTTTTTGATAAACCTTTCTTGTTGTTCATGGACGCAAGTGATGTCACTGTCATGATTATCTCAGCCAAGCATGACAAAATCATTTCAACCACCAATTAGCCTATTTAGTTGACTCTGGGTAAGGCTTAATGGAACTATAGAATTACTGATTGGTAGTGCCTGGCTGTTCTGTTAGCAATTAATCACTTTAAGCCCTATCTCTATAACACACTTTACCATTGTCACCAATCATTCCTCGCTCTGGTGGATCCAGCAGATAAAGGTCACAGATGTACGATTATCCTGATGGACCTTAAGAATTCAGAGCTATAATTTCACTATTATTCATTGCGCTGGCACAATTCACTAGAACGATGATGGCCTCTCTAAGATGCTGTTGCTGACTGCTTTTACACCTAAGGAAGACTTATTAATTATTTGATTAACCAACCTGACGCTGGGAGTTGGAATCACCTGTGGTCCAAGCTGATTTCTAAAAGTTGACCTAGTATACTCAGATCAAGGTTGAACTGCTATATAAGAAGGTCAGTAAGAAATGGCTCCCTTAAGTCAGCCCTTCTTGAACTGACGTTATCCTATAGGGCCATACCACAAGTGACAGGAAGCAGTTGAGAAGACTCACGAATGATTGAAGATACAATGTTATTAGGATCAAATGTTGGAAACCATCCAAGAAGTCCTGGAGGCCTTTATGACTTGGCATTTCAAGACTAAACCAGTCTTTGATATCAGCACTCAGTCATTTCCCCAACGGGACCCTTCAATTTCATTTGCTTTGATGTAATAAAACCTCTCCTTGCTGGGTTTCACGGCCATAAATATTCTCCTAGCTGTGTACCATATATCGAAATAGGTTGAAACAATTTTAGTCCCAATGTCACTGCAAAAACCATGGCTCTCTTCCTTATTTAATCCATTTTTACCAAGCATGGATGCCCAAAAACTTTGATTTTGGACAATGGGTTAAATTTTGCCTCTCAGGAACTCTAAGAACTTACTTTACTTTTTGTCATTAAACCTAGGTTCTCCGCCCCTTACAGCCCATCCACCAAAGAGGCGGTGGAACACGCTAATTTATCCTTGTTTCTATTTTTCAGAAGATGGCTTCCTCAAACCCTGCTCGCTTAAATCATTATCTACCCAGCGCTTTGCTTTCCTATAGATTAAGCTACTAAAGAGTCATTAGAATGTCCCTTTTGAGGCTCTATATTGACGTTCCACTCAGCTCCCAGGTAGAATTCAGCCTTTGCTTGAGACCTCCACTCCTCATAACTCCGATTTAACATGAAGCCCTTTGCTGATATAATTGCCCGGCATCAAGCTCTAGCCATGCAAGGCATTGTCACCACCACGGGATGGGTGATATCCCAATTTAATGTCATCCAGCCTACTTAACCATTGTTTAATTAGGTGACCTCATTCTCTTTTATCACCGTTGTCCCAGAGGTCAACAGCATAAGCTTGACGTTCTTTGGTCCAGACCTAATAAGGTCATTCATAAGGTGAACACTGAGTAATCCATTGCCAAAATCAGGGGACAGTGGTGAATCAAGTGCATGGCTGGTTCCTCCAACCCTATACTCCCCTCTGGCAGGACCTTAAAGAAGTCATTGTCAAGGATTTGAGATGACAAGAAGGCAAAATCCTTGATCCCAAATCAAGCCTCAATATATTTATTCTTGTGGTATCACAAACATAACCTCATTCTGAAGGTGCTGAAACTAGAATTAATCAGGAAGCATCATGCATATGAAAATCGATTAAACTACCTTCAAGAATACTTTCACCACTTCCAAATCACGATAAACACTGCCCCCACCACTGTAATCTTGAGGATGACGCAGTACAATGAGGGCACAGACCATGCGGTCAATCCAGAAGGTACTAAAAGATCTTGATCTTATGGGGCCACCAGAATCCCTGGGGCACCATGTCCCCACACACCCTATAAATTGATACTTTCTAACTCTATAGTAAGTCTACATTTCTCAAACTTTTCGTTCTTTGACTTCTCCACTAATTTTAAGCTTTGAGACCATTTTCAGACTTTTGTGATAGTCAAGAGAACTGTTACGCTGAAGATTGTTCGTTACCATCTCTCCCATGGCTTCTCAATGCTTTGCAGCAATGTTCAATCACCATACTGATGCATCTATTTCATTGGGGTTGATCTTAGGCCACTAGGCCAATTGACATATCAGCTATAGGAATTCATATGCATCTCTATTATTTTTTATAAATATTTGCTCTTCCTATTGACATTTCCAAGAACGCGTATATTAAATTATCAATTTATAGTTAGAATGAACGCTATGAAAAAATCTATTTCTTATTTTTGTACTAGAATGTTGCTACCCAAACAGGATGGCAAGACATTGATGGTTGAGGATAACAATAATAATGATTCTCATTTAGGATAATGGTTAACAAGGATTTAATAGTAAAAATGTTAATCAGTTGAGCTAAGTGTTTGGTTGACCAAATTTTCTGTTAAAGGTATTCTATCAATTGTCACAAGCTACTATAAATTGCAAGGGAAGAATAATATAGTTTTATGACCTAGCTAATAATATAAGCTATACGTTCTCCTTGTATATTTATCATAATAAGTAAATAGTTTTAGAGATCTTCACTGATGAGATCTTTGATTGCCATGGATTTACACAAAGAAATACTGTCATATCAGCATCTACAAATTGTGACCTGTCTTTATTTTTAGTTGTCTACCAACCTAAAAAAATTTGTCACATTACCGCCTACCATCCTTGAAAGGATGTATTTAAAGTTGATATAAATTCTTAAACAATATTATAGGTGTTACGTTTTGATATATAAGTGTGACTAGACTAAACTGGGTACGCCTAGCTCATTTTTCCTACAACCTTAGCCAACATGCACCATGGTTATGTCTTGCTTTATCTAGCCTTGACTAGCATATGGTGATTTTGGTGGCAAGAAAGAATGAGATAATTTTTTTGCATATGATTTTACTTGCAATAAAAGGTAAACATATAAGCCATGACTCATTTAGAATGTGTAGTCAATTAATTAAAACTGAAAGCTGATTGGTAATTATCTTGAAGAAATCAATTTAAAAGTGTTTGATTAGGTCCTCAGAAAGCTATGCTTTGCTAAAAAGTGACAACAATTGGGCCATTAACCCTAGGTCCTTATAAGAATTTCATCTCATAGATAGAATACCTTTCCAACTTCTTTTATAGGAAAAAATAACTAAATATAGTCAGCTCATTAGCCCTAACTTGCATAAATTAGAGGCTGACTTGCTGTGGAAGAGTTCTTTTACACAGATTAGACATCAGGCGTTTTTAAAGGGCCATGGTCATCCTCCTTGTGGAAACCATCCTCTGATGCTATCCAATGTAGCATTGATTTCTTATTAAAACTGTTTGCGCCCATGTCAAAACTCATCTGGACACTCAATGAGGTGAATTCTATTAAGCTGACCATTTCAGAGGGGGTGGAAGGAAAGTCATTAGGTCATATGACTACCAACCTGAAGGTTGTTGGTTTGATTACCGCCCTTCACAAATTGATTGGGGTGCTAGCCAAAGAAAGCTATTGGCGTTTAGGAAGGTCTAAAATAGGAAAACTTACCAATGGTGTAACCAGAAAAATCTAAGTCCTGATCCAGAGGTGGAGAACTTTTTTTGGCAGAGTTGACTCTGCTCAGGTTTTATGTCAATACTTTCTTTCTCTCTTTTAGTAATGTTCGTTCCCAGGGTGGCTTGCCTCAAATAAATAATTTAAGTTGGCCACTTTGAGACGCAACGATGTCCTATCCAGCCTCTTTATTGGCAGCTTGATTCCAAGGATTTACGCAAAAGAGTGTCCTTGTCTTCCAAAGAAATTCTCATACAGGCTACTGCAATCTTCTCAACCGCTAGTACCAAACTGGTTATTAGTGATAAGCTTAATTAAACCAATTTAAATGAAACAAAAAGGATAGGCCAAGTATAAAGGAAAAGCTTTTATTACAATAAAATCAAAAATTTTAAAAATACTTCATAAAAACCAGGATACTTAAATGGTAATTTCAAATAATTTTGGAATCAAGGTGACATTATTGGGAATCTTCATTATCCATTGTTGAGTTGGCATTAACTTCCACTTTAGTTGCAGCATCCATATGACTCAATTTTAAATCCATGAGCTCCATTTTTCAGTGGTATCCCTGAAACCAGGATGTTCTGGGTGTAAAACCTCAGGTGCCATCCATCTACAATTAGGGTGGGCATCCTTTTAGAACTCAAAATGCTTTAAACCTCAAGGATCAGCCCCTCACCCATATCTATGGCCTAAGGCATACCCTGGATGAGAGATGGATGATCGCTGACCCTCCATGCTTGCCACATACCTTTTTATATTCACCCCTCAGCTGAAGCCCATTCAGGTCTCAATATCATCTGGTTTATCTAATGAGATTCCAACTACTTTGTTCAGACTTTAAAAACTTAAGCTCTCTACCACGGTATCTATTACCTGCCCTCAGCAGGGGATTCACTTAGAAGGCAACATTGGTAGCATAAACTTAACTAGCAAGGAAAATCTGCACAAAGTTGATTAGAAGAGGCCCAAAACTTAGATCAAATCTGATAAACCATTCTAAGATTGGAAAAGTGAATATGGACATTGTAAATATGAAAAAAAAACTTAATAATAGCTTGGAAAAATCAGCTGATGCTATTGAGGGGAAATTGGTGTCTAATAACTGTAAAAAAACCGACTCAAAATTTAAATCACTCCCTAATATTATGGTCTATCTTAGCAGTTCTCCCTCCCACAGGCACATACATTACATCATAATAATCAAACACCCTGCTAGTGGTGTGGTGTTGTTTTATTCTTTTTTTAGTTTTTCCATGCAGTTTAATACTACCACATTTTTTAAAAAGATCCTTTATTGTGATTATTTTAATAAAATAAAAATAGTAAATGTAAATGGTTGCTTGTAAATGAACCCTTACCAACTCCCCTCAAACAGGGCCACTCAAGATACCTTGTATCCAGTGGTACTTTGTGGATTATGGCTACTTTTGTGAGCTCTAACGCACCCACAAAGGAATCCAGGTATTTCCTTATATAGCTGGATTCCTAACATTATAAACTAACCAAAATATATATTTGGAAATTCACCTGTGATGACCGATTTTTAATCAAGATTGAGGTTTGGTGTCTCAGTCTAGTAAGATTAGAAATCTGTTAGCTATATACAATTCTCATTTTAGACTGACAATCAACTCTTTGGAGTTATTAGTCCCATCCTCTTAAAGGGGCTAAGCAACTGAGGAGGTTGAGCATTCTGAAAGGGCTGAGCCCACAATTTGAAAGTTGATTTCATCTAACAAGAATAATTCCAGATTGGATAATTAGCCATATTGGTCCTTTAACAGAAAAGATCTTAACTTATTTGAAGCACAAAGATCCTTATGAAAATCTACTAAATCCTCTCCTATAAATATTTCTAAATTCTAACTAATAAGCACCTCATATTTTATCTTGTGTAATTACCCTTTGGTCACCTAAGAACGAATATCATTATTCAGATTGAAATTAATTATTGCAATGAACTAATTATTTTGGTGCTTATCTCAACTCTCATTAGAGCCACAAAAGCTATACATTTTGTAGACTTTGTGTGCCTGAATATAGAAAATAACACAAAATACCAATACTGCTGCTCTCTGCCAAGCCCGCTTCTGAGGCTACCTGGTGAAAACATAATTTCACAATAATGAATACTCATAGCAAAGAAAGTCCATCTTAAGAAAAATCAATGGGTATCTCACAATGAGTACATATTAACATGCAGGTGATGCTTTTGCTATTAGCAAAAACTTCATTTTCAAGCGTCTATGAATTTAAACATTAAGTGCCCTAACCAAAAAATTTATCAATTTCAGCCTGCCAATGTAGCAGAAACAGTTAAAGATCTAATAAAAGGGGCTATTCATCCATAAGCGCGTCCTAATTAAGAATGAGCATTTAAGGTTTCCCCTAACATGATGGAATTATACATCTGAGCTGTCTTACATCATACTGAAGTTGGGTTGACCAGAGTGGAGCAGTATCTCAGGCAGTACATGAATCCCACCATTCATCATTTACTTCAGATTTTGGGGATAAATCAACTGGAGATTCAACGCCAGTTGACTATAGCTCAGCAGTTTCATTCTCAGCTATCCTCTTCTATTAAACCGCTTCTAACTTCAGTTGTGATAATCAAGAAGCCATAGTTGACAATCAGAGAGAAACAAATGAATTTCACAACCAATTTGTTATAATAATATTGGAGTTGTGAGATATTTTGGTCATTAATTAGATCAACAGGTTACTGAAGCAGCTGAACCTATCTACCATCAAATAACTACTCTTGAAGAGGAGTTTACTATTCAAATAGGGTAGTTATGAACCAAATATGAAGAACGCTTTGTTGAATTAGATGGCCTACTTCAACAAGGCAGTTGAGTTGTGGATATTTACAAGTGAAGGTAGATCAGGTCCTATTGGCCCTCCTGGGGCCACCCAGTTCTCCCTTTGTGATAGCAGGGCCTACTGGTGAGCAAGGTCCTCAAGGACCTGTGGATCAACAGTTTCCCCTTAAGCCTGTAGGTCATGATGGTCCCCAAGGGCCCTGGAACCCCCAGGTCCCCCTGGTCCTATGTTTTCATTTTTTGACTCTGAAACTCTGAATCCATTGGTAACAAGAGTGCATGCTTTAAAAAGCCAAAAATGAGACATAGCTCAGGGATATTTCTTATATTTGGAAAGCCACTCAACTAATCCAAATTATTTTCTAACTAATTTATTGAATGGTATTGACAATGGAAATCGCTATGAGATGGCAATCAATCAACCTAAGAAGCTCAGTTTTCAAGTTTATCTGCTATTATTGCTCGCTTAGCCACTAAGTATGGAGTGTTTGAGTATAAGCAAGAAGAAATGCTCGTTGCAATTTATAACTTGAATTAATCCTCTTCTAATGATTACTTTACTCAATGGGTCCAAATCTTACAGAATTATCTTAACAATTTGCATCAACAAGTTGACCAAATTCCTACTCAAGTTCATATCCCCAAAGTTAAACCCTCTAAAGCTGATCCAGTCCTGGTATCAAGCGTTCATGTATTAAGCAATAAACCTTTCAATTTCAAAACCTTTAAAAGTAAATTTGATCCAGGTGAAGGTAGTATCCACTCTTTTTTATTTGCTTATGAGTAAGCGGTGGATGGAGCGACTGATTGACAAAAAGTTCAGCATATTACTTGTTTAAGTCAATTCACTCAAAAAATCATGGTCCCTCACCTTAAGGTTTATCAGACGTGGGTGTAAGTGAAAACTGCCATTATTAAGGAATCAGAAGTGAACAAATCCTGTCTAATCAAAAGCAAGCCTCCATGAGAATCCAAGGTAAGCGAGGAGAATCAATTCAAAAATTTGCTAAGCAATTTTATCATAATGCCAAGACTCTTACTATTTGTAATTGTATTACTTTAGATTATGCCATTTTGGCTTTTATAAGTGCATTTGCTTCTCGTACTCAGTTGTTACTTCATTTGAGATCTCTTAAAGGTAATTATCAGTCTATTCTAAACATACTAGAGGCGTTAATTGAGATCCCTAACTGTGTATTGCATCATCTTCTGCTCATAATTCTCGCTCTATGTCCACGCTGTGCCTCCTAGACCCAAACTTAAACTTAAGAAGGATCCTTGCGGCTACTGCGAACTAGTTGGTCATATGGAACAACAATGTTGAAATGAGTAAGCTGACGATTCAGAAAAAGAGGAGTCATCATAGAGCTAAGCCTACCTGTGCTGAAAAACCTCATGTGTCTATGCTCAACCTTCTAATATCTCTAAAGACTGTTAAGATATCTCTGCTCCAGGTGACCTTGATTTCCCTAATGATTTAGTCAATAAAGGTACTATTTCTTCTTATGTTCCTATTTAACCTTCTAAATCAATTTGACCAATTAGTCCTTCAGTAATTTCAATCCCACATTTTGGTACTTATGTGACTTGAGTAGAGGTCGTGGTAACAAAGTAAAAGTTTTATCAATAATTGACATGGGATCTCTTAAAAATGTGATCTCATCCTGGATTATGAAAATAATCAAAGTTGTGCCAGATTTTAACCACTCTCAAGACTATGGAACTGCTGGCCCCTCATATACTAAATCCATAGGAGCTTATTCTTCTCTCCCAATGCACTTCGGATAATTGGTTATTTCAGCCTCTGAAGTAGTGTTAGACAATAACTGTTATGGCTTGCTTCTGGGAGCCAAATTTTTTTTTGATTTTGATGCAACAATTAGTCAAAAAAAAACAAAAATATTTCATTAATTGGATACAGAGTACCTTTAATTATAAATGATGTCCCAAATGATAAGGACAAACTTGAACAACATGTTTGTCTAATGTAATACTCTAAACCTCATCTCCCATCTTAAATATTAAATATTGGGACCTGAGACTTTTTCCTTCCACCTCCATAAGTCTGTGCCTCTGAAGGAATGCATTTATATTCTATCAACTTGATTATAATTCCTCCTAATGCTCAAGTTATAATTGATACTGGAATGCAAGTATTAGTATTGACTGATTATTTACTAGAGATCTCAGGTAACATTAACCTCTCCCATCTGGAGATCTTAACCTGCCCGGTATCCTTATTCCCACATATAATGAAACTGTTCTAGTTTTACAAGCTAATATTACCTGTCGACCTATGAAAACTAAATCACAATAATCCTATTGCTACATATGGCCTACTCCTGGAAACGATACTATCTGTCTCTGGATGTGGGTTTACATGATTTTCAGTATGTGACTCTCTATCATTGCTGGAGTCAAAGTTGAATATGGAGATTCAATTACTCCAAAACAACAACAAGCATCCAAGGCTCTAATTAAAGAGTATGCAGATATATAGCTAATAGCTTTGGAGATTTTGGATTAATGAAAAATGTACAGCATCAGGTAAAAATGGGGGGTATTACCCATATCTAAGCCCGGCCTTATCAAAAGTCTAAAGTTGAGAAGGCTTAAGTTTCAGTGAAATAAAAAAACTCCTTGGAACTGGGCTATTAATTCCTTCCCAAAGTCCATGGGATTCCCCTCTACTTATCTAATAAAGGATAGAGGCCATAGGGTGGTTATGGATCATCTTCATCTTAATGCTGTTACCCAAAAAGATTCGTATCAAATACTTCACATCAACGACTTGCTTTTATTACTGTCTGTATCATAGTTCTTTTTGGCCATGGACTTGCCAATGGTTACTAGAAAATTGAACTGTCTCCTGAAAATTGTCAAAAATGCGTTTTAATTTCTAGTAAGGGATTATTTGAAGCTACTTATATGCCTCAGGGGCTTTGTAATGCCCCTACTACCTTTCAAAGGGTCATGTATGGCTTATTAGGTGATTTGAAACTTTCCTGCGTTTTAGTTGATTTAGATGATGTTACTGTTTATTTCTCATACTTCTAATGAGCATTTTGTCTATTTAAAAGAAGTATTTTACCAAATGCGCTAGGCTTCTCTTAGGTTAAAACCATCTAATTGTGCTTTTTTCAAAACTGAAGTGGAATTCTTAGGTTATAAGGTTAATTACAATGGAATTTTACCCTTGTCTAATAAGATTCAAGACATCACAGAAATGCCTGTTCCTTAAAGCTTTCACGGATTTAAGTGTTTTTAGGGATGGTTGGTTATTACTGACATTTCATACCCCATTTTTCTGATATTGCGGAACCCTTAATTAATTACTACATAAAGAAGTTACATTCTTTGGAAAGAATCACAACAACAAGATTTTTATAATGTCAAACTCAAGATAATGCCTCTATTTTAGCTCATCCTGATTTTTTAAAACCTTTTCTTTTATTTACAGATGCCAGTGATGTAGCTATTGGAGCTATTCTGGCTCAGCATGACTCCATTTAGTAGATCATTCTATCGCCTTTTATAGTGAAACCCTTTTCAAAGAAGGACGTAATTATAGCGTTACTGAGAGTGGGTGCCTCGCAGTCCTATCAGCCATCAAGAATTTTTGTCTTTACCTCTATGGCCAAACATTTTACTATCATTATGGATCATGCATCCCTAAATTGGTTACAACAGATAAAGAATCCTGATGGACGCTTGGCTAGATGAGCTCTAAAGCTTCAGAATTATGGCTTTTCAATACAACATCATGATAAAAGCTCTACATTAAAATGCTGATGAGCACTCTCGATTATCTATACTGACTCTATTCACTGCTGAAGAGGATTGCATCTATGACCTATTTGGCAGACCCAAACTAAAATATTTTGAATCTAAGGACATTATATCAAATCTACAATCTTTACAAATGATACTCAAATTAAAGAAGGGTCTCATTATAAGAAGTCAGGATCTAATGGCTACCTTTTATTTGGCCTTCTGCTAGGACCAATACCATTTATGAGGCTCATCAAGCTATGGGGCATAGAGCTGTCACCATTAATTTACATTGGTTGAAAAATCAATGTTATTGGGATAATATTCTGGAAACAGTGCACGATGTGTTGGAGACTTGTCTTACTAGTCAAAAACAAAGTAGTGGAAATCCAATTTATTAACATAAAATTGTGGGACCTTCAGAACCTTTTTCTATTATGAGTATTGAAGTAGTGAGTCCCCTTCCTACCACTACTTATGGACATTGTTATATCATTCTAGTTATTGACCATTTGACTAAATGGATTGAAGCTGCCTCTGTTTTCACTGTCGCTGTTAAGTCTACCGCGTCATTCCTTATAAGCAAGTTTTCACCCAACATGGCAGCCTGAAGTACTATTATCCAATAATGGAACCAATTTTGGTTCACAGATAGTGTCCAGGCTTACTAAATTGATGGGTAACTATCA
>JAKSZP010002092.1:0-32638 GCA_022478985.1 Massospora cicadina | reverse complement strand
CCCTGGTATGGGAGCATTTGACTAAGGCCATAAGTGATTATAAACAGTTTGCTGATTGAAAGTGGCTCCTAGAGCATGAAATAAAGGTAGGATCACATGTCATGACCAACACATACCACTTGTGCATGCAGGTGCCCTTGCGTAAGTTTGCAAGTAAACGCTTGGGCCCCATTTGGTGGAAGTAGACTTGGGAAATGGCGCCTTTCTTTTAAAATTTCCACCCCACTGGAAGCAACATTAAGTCTTCCATGTCTCTCATCTGTCCCCATTCAAGGGGCAATCCTATCAGAACCAGAGCCCATCATGATCAAGGGCGCGGAGGAAGCTGAAGTTTATGGCATCCTGGATTCCCAAAAATAATGCCGTTCAGTTCAATATTTTGTCTCGTGAAAAGGCTATCTGGCCTATGAAAATAGCTGGGTTGGCGCTTGGGACTGTGCCAACTGCTTGGAGCTCATCAAGGCTTTCCATGCCACTCACCCAGATGCTCCCCATCTCCCCCATAAATTTCTACGCCAATGGCGATCAAGTTGCCCAAGGACTATAAGAATGTGGCCCTTTTTCAATTTCCTGGTGGTCGCGCTCCCCCTTTGGGAAAATGGAAGGATAATATAAGTCCGGGGAAGTGCCTACTCCACTTAAACCAGGTGGAGTTCCCTTTCCCATCCAAAAAGGGTCTGAAAAGGACAGCTGCCCTTCTTATCACCCAGAGCAACCTCAACCATGTGGTGGATGAGCGGTGGGTAACAGCTTACCCTTTGAGGACTCCTCCACCTATCCCAGTATCAATTTTAGCGAATTGGTATTGAAAATCAAGGTAATTCATGTTGAGCTATCAGAGAGTCAGCATCCCCCTGGGTAAAATGTTTGAATGAAGTCAATGGCAACAAACCTTTAGCATCAAGGCCCAAGAGCCCCAAACCATCAGCAATAAAGCCCAACGGGCGTGTACTTTTGAAAAAGTTTCATCTAGTGTCTAATCTTCAGCAAAGCTTGCCAATGGTATCAGTATATTGGGAAATGTTGCCGCCAGTTCAAAACCCAAACCAGGAGTATCAAAAACTTTGTATTACAAAATTTTCTTGGCTAAATGGATGTAGGAGTGAACAGATCCATGCGAGTTGGGTGCCCCAAACCTGTTCTCAACATCTTGGGACCGCCCCTATGTGGGGTGGCCATGGGAGGTTCCTGTTGTCCATTGGGCAAGACGCCGTCGCTCTAATCATCAGAACCACGGAAAATCTGCAATTTGTACATCCATGGATGAACCAACAATGACTCAGACCACCGCTGATACTTTTGAAGTCAGTACCAAATAAAAGTTCGTTTCCCCTATTTCTTGAAGTTCTCTGGGTTAGGTCAAATATTAATGGCCCCAAAAATACACTTTCCTAAGCTATTCCCCAATCAATCGTCTATTTACGCAGTTATAAAACACTGAGAAAAGAGATGGTAGATTCTTTTATCATTAAATTCAATAAAAATCTTCCCATGCTCAAATTTATATAACTAAGTTCAAATTTTTCTTGCTGTATCCCCATGACATCTGCAGTGTGGCCTCGCGGGCCTTGTATTGATTAGGTTGTCCCAGTCACTTTATTGACTTTGGTTCACACCATAGTCACTTGCACCTATCATGTCAAGATCTTTATGTAACTTTCCCAAATCTCGCAACTCCCAACGCCCAGGCTTAGTGACTCTGGGGCTGCAACAGCTTGGTTTCTCACCAGGTTGTTTTTCACATTTTTTCAGTCCGTCTGAACTCCATTGTTATTTAACTCCTAGCACATTTAAAATTCATTCAAGCGGCAATGCCCCTGGCATTCTGGATCACCTTTTAGGTGCTTTGCATCCAATTGGCAGGCCATTATAAACTATTTTATGCTGATTCCCTGACATCAGGTTATAATAGTCCAATCAAGGGCTTTGATTGTCCAATTCTGCCTTAACATTCATGGCATCTGTTGACAAATGAATCACATTTCATGATATCTGTTTAAACTCATATAGCGTGAACTTCTTTTTTTTAATTTGCCACTTGTGACTGTCATTGTATCAAAATAATTTACAAAAAATGTGTTTTAGGCTGAATAACAATTTGGGAGGGGGGATTGCTAAATGTCACTTAATTAAACCATATTATAAGCCTAAACAGAGATTTGGATCTTCAGAACATGATGCTTTTCAGACTTGTTAATAATGGTGAGTTTAAATTGGGAGAATGTTGTGGGTTAGGTGAGAAAAACAAGGAGAAAAGCCACATCCCTTTTGAGTTGGGCACCACTAGTGCTAAAAAAAGAAGGGACAGCCACAACAGAACTCTCATCCAGGGTGTCCCAAAGATCAGTTATTTGATTAAGTGGCAAAGCTTCTGGGCTGGTACCCCTCTTTGCTCTGAAGTGTGCAAGGTCCTATATAGCTTGTTAGTTGGATACTGGGACCTCACATCACGCTTTCTTTAAACAATGGTGTCCATCCCCCTAAGGGGCCTTAACCAGAGCATAGTACATGTACAGGGTTGTAGGTTTGATGATGGCGATGGTGGCAGTCTTAGATCATGTTGTAATGGACCATTAGAAGTTTCTTTGTGAAACTTTGCAATTAGCTCACACCAGTTGATAAAATTCTTGGAAGGAACCCATCTGCTTTTTTAAGCTTGATATCCCTTCCATGACACTAGTTAATGAAATCCACATATGATTTGAAATGCTCTAAGACCCTCATAAGTTCAGATTTGTGTGCTCCTTTCACCAGGAGGGCTAAACCTCCACCAGGTTTCTTGCCTTTTGAACAGGAAAAAGTGAGGAAGCATGGAAGAAGGCATGGTTTCCAGTGCAGGGCATTTTCAGATGAAATGCTCTGTGAAAATGTCTGATTTAAAGAAAACTGAGATTTCAGTCTTGATTCATCAGCACACAGTGGAGCTCCCAGAATTCCAGGAGCACACCGGTTTTAGTGAATCTGAGGAGGGACTTTACTTCATCTAAGTGAGAGAAATGAGATTTAGAGATGTACCATAGTCTCCTAAGGCAAACCAAATGGCTGCAATGGGAGCAACCACAGGTATTTTTAGGGCAACCTCAAGGGTGGGATAAACACTGGGGATGAAAACTCCCCAAGGGTTCCACGGTTGTTGGCATTTGGAAGTGGTATTTTGATAATCAGGATATGGTTTGATGCGCATATGTCATCTGAGTTCTTCCAATAGGCGGTATATAAATCTAATAATCAGTAACATAAATTTAAAAAATCAACTTTATTTCATCTGCGTAGAGCTTCAGGTGGTTTTCAGGTATTGACTTGGTTCAAATTTCTATATGGGGTTGGCGATGGAAACCTTATGGTGGATCAAATCACCTACAATATTTGGGACAGGCTCTCCTGAGAGGGGTGCTTCAGATAAGCTGGATAAATAGAACCCACTTGGATTGGTTATGTACTCCTTATCCATGAATGCTTGTCAGGAATTTTGATGATGAGCGAGTTGAAATCCCTTCTCCTAAATTGATTTTAGGTAAGTCGACTCTCAAGCCAGTCTGAATGAAACTTTACCCTGTAGGCACTGATATGAGATTTTTGTAGGAAGCATCACGTGCATGAAAAGTTATGAAGAAGCTTCAGAAATCTCATCCACGCTTCCTGAACCTTGAGAGGCGTGCCCCTCACCACTATTGTCATAAGGACGACGCAGAACAATGAGGGCACTGACCAGTCAGTCAATCTAGAAGGCAGTGAAAGATCCTGGTCATACAGGGCGATGAAGGTCCCCAAGGCACTAAGACCTCACACGCCATAAAGATATAGACGCTTTTTAACTCAATATGATATCTATTTTGACCCATCTTTTGTTTTTTGACTCTCTCCACTAGCTTACAGCTTTGAGCCAATTTTTTAACTTTGGCGTCAGTCAAGAGAATTTTTATTCCAAGAAAAGTGGTGATCACTACAAGTGGCCTGAGCCGTCAAATCTAAAACGTCTAAGCGAATAATTAGAGGATAATAGCAGTAAAAATATAGCCTTCCAATTAGACTGGAAGAATCACTCAATAGACTACCACCTCTCAATATGAAGTACCACCCAAGCAGCCCGAAAGACTAGAGTTTTGGGCTACTTTCCAGTTACTTCCACCTTCCATTAATGGCATTCAGTATCAACTTTACTATGAGAACCTCAACGAAATTATCTGACAATTACTAAATGGCATCTATTTTGTGTCTGCCGCTCCAGTCACTCCCACGCTTCTTTAGTGCCTTCCACATTGTGGAATTTATAACCTTGGCTCTACTGCCATCAGGAGAATTGGCTTTGGGGACTGAAAGCTATCTCCAGACTTTTGTCCATCCCGCCATCCGTCACCTCCTACAAAAAGTCAGGTTGCACCACCATAAAGTCTCTTAATAACTAGGGCTTACACAAACCCTATACTCCCACATTGTCAATTTCTATAATATGGCCTCCTCCTTTATCAACATGTAAAAATTTATAGATTTCCTGATTATTCTCGGCCAATAACCCCTATAAATATTTTACTTGCACAGGTTCAGGTTTTGTGCAATTCTCTGTGTTGTATAATAGTTGATATAAATGTTTAATAATAGTATGGTGACTATTATCCATAGTTGAATGGAACTATTTGATTTCAGTCTAACTCTCAGCCAGTACTTCCTATCAAAATAAACTATGATGTCTTGAATAGGGATTAATTCCCTCATACTGCCTAACTCAATCTACTCTTAGATCAATATTTACAGTTTCTCTAGTTTGACACACAGTCAGCAGCAATCCCCAATTTTATTCAGCTTATTCTCTGGATCCCCGCTCAAATCCTTACTCTTTAGCTTAGAGAATCCCAATTATTGAACACAGCAATAATATCCCTGAGAAAGAATAGAACAAATGAATTCTGATAAAATTTACTAAGCTAATGCTCTAGTAAAAGTGATAATTTGTGATATAGTAGCTTAAGATCTGGTAAATCATTATTATTTATTAGTGGATTCTAGGGAATTTATAGTGGGGAATTCAGCGCCCAACCCTCAGTTGGCACCTCCTTAATGAAACGGCAGATGTTGCTGTTGAATCACCCATCCTTGTCTCAGCAGCAATGGTCTTTCCTATACTGGCTAGGATTTCATCATTGGACATCCTTGAGACCTAAAAGGAAAGAGTTGGAAAAATAGTCCCTAACATTTTCCTCTCGATCCAAGTGAACCAACCATATTTGGCAAGCGACCTACTTAGGTAATGGGACTTGTTACCCATTTAGGCAGATCATGAACTAATTGATTGATTAGCTAGTTACAGGCAGCATCACTCGCCTCACAACTTACTCATTAAATTACCAATCAGTTGGTGATGAAATCTGACCAATCCCAATTGGTACACCTGATAGTTATCAACTATCAGATGCTCCTATTTCGTCAGCAAATCTGCCCAACAAGATCTTAAGCATTCATCTGGATCAATCACCGATGGATCCAACCAGGTGAATAACCTAAAATCACCCAAACATAGTTACTCTGAAATCAGGGTCAACTTTTATCCAATTCACCTCGCAAAGGGAATTATCCTCTAGCAACTTCTGGTAATCTAACTGGCTGGGAATATGGGCATATATCCCAACACCACAACAATTGTGAAGCCTTTGTTAATAACTGTTTGTTATTCAACGAGGCCCATAATTAGAAACATGGCTTTAGATAGAAGAATTTCTGGCTACCTTGGTCCAGATTCATCAGAATATACAACACCTTAAGGCTGCATGTAATCAATGCCTCAACCAAGGTGAGGACCTGGTGTAGACTCTCCAGATGCACTACCAGGAGCGAGCATCTCATGACATCAACTCTGGGAATGAAGGGCCTGAAAGGCCTGAAGGTCTCCGTGGGCATCAAGGTCCCTCTGGTTCTGCAGTGCTTACTCCTGGAAATCCTGATGACTCCTGGAAAAAGGAAATTTTAAAAGCCCTTGCTGCCATCCAGGATCAAATCTGTAATGTGGCTCAGGGCTAAAAACTTTGAGTGTTGGAATCCCTCATGACCTAGGGTCTCTTTTGAGGCCTTGTCAGATTAGGTAAATACTCTTAGAGCCTTCACCAGGAGCCACTAATAACGTAACTTCCAGCTTGAGCAAAATTGTCAAGAATTTGAGAATACTTAAACATTTTAGAGACTAAGCTCTTTTTAATGCGCCGCATTCAAGCTTTAAAGGAGCAGGTTGCTCAAAAGGCCTCCTTTCTTCCCTAAACTAAAAACTAGGACATTATCCAAGAGGAACTTAAGGGTTTGAGATGATAGTTGGATCAGAAGGCTCCTCATGACTATGCAGAAAATTAAATTTCCAAGACTGCACCGTTTCTTGGTGTCAATACCCTTTTCACTACTATTATAACTAATTTTAAACTTAGTTTAGGGAGTTTAACCCCGGCCAGGAAAGAATCACCTGCCTTCTATATGCCTAGAGAGATTCATGGAAGAGGCTACCAACTGACAGAAGTTGAAGCATATTAACTCCTGCTTGAATAGAACCACTCATGAGATTATGACTCCCCATTTAAAAGAATGCCACACATGGGAACAGGTCCACACCGCCTTAATAAAAGAATTCTCCAGCAACCAAACCCTGGCTAATAAAAAGCAAGCGTTCACGGGTATTTATCTGAATAAAGTAGAGAGCCCTGTGGATTTTTCCAGCCGTTTCTACGCCCAAGCACAGCCATTAGTAACCACTAACCGCATTCCTTGGATGACGCCATAAATGCAGTCGTCTGCGCATTGGGGTCTTATTCTGAGGTTCAAATGCACATAATAAGCCATAAGAATGATTTTGTTTGCATTTTGGAAATTAAGTAAGTGCTTAAAAAGATACCTGCGTCAATCCTGCATCTTAAGGCCATCGCCTCCAGATCCAATTGTCCTCAGGTCCATGTTGTCAAAAACTAGAAGTATCCTCAACTTTTATGCATCTACTGCAATGGTTTCTGTCACAGCGCCAAGGCCTGTTAGAAAAGACTCGCCGAGAAGGCAGGAAAGAGCCATTAGCCTGAAGGATGAGGCACTCCATGCTGACATCCCTATCTCACCTCAAGAACCATCAGTGACCTCTAACATCCTGAATTTATTGTACTAGAAGAACTTTCGGTGCACATTAATAAAGAACCTGATACTGCTTACTCTTCTTCTAATAAATCTCTTATGTTTCTCAAGCTACCTACACAGTTTGGGAGTTTGGTTACCCGCGTCACTTTTAAAGTTCATAAAATCCCAGTACACACCATTATCAACAGTGGTTCCACATAAATGTCGTTTCATCCAAACTGATGAAATGCATCAAAATTACTCCAGTCTTGCCGCATTACTTGGAATATGGCACATCAGGACCACAGTGTACTCGGTCCATTGGGGCCTATTATTCCTTATCTGTCCACTTTAGGAAGATTTCTATCAGTATAGTGTCTATAACTCTCCTGTTCCCAGCAAGGTGGTGCGTGGTGCACAACCACACTGACAGGGAACTAGTCATCAATATTAGGTTGAGCATAGCCCCACAGAGGGTGCTAGAGCTAAATTAACACAGGGCAAGGGTGTACAACGCGGTATATATTACTAGATAGCAAACAAACAACATGACTTGGGTGGACCCCAAAGGGGAGTCCATATCCAAGCAGTTATATGGGCTGGAGTACTTGGGTGCCTCGGTTTAGAGGGGACCAGGGTGGCCCAGCGGTGCACCAGATGCGGTAGTTATTTTTGTACAATCAAAACGGCTGACGTTGTTAGAGACCTCCTCAAAGAGGTCCGCACATGGGTTCACCTAAGTTAACATTAAAAACGTAAGCTAACGGGATTTTATTAATAAGGGATATGACCAACGAGGAAAGTTGGTCTTGAGAACAATACTTTAAACAAGGGGAGAGGAGTCATTAATAGGGAAAATGATTCCAAGCCTAAACGAACCAAATGGCGCACCCCATCATCATCCAGGGTACTGTAGCTCAATATCAAACAAATTTGAGTGATTGATTGCAAGCTGAGCTGTCCCAACTTGGAAAGATTGAAAATTGGACATGTTTCAAAACCCCGTTCTCCAAGCAACTGAACCAATCCACCGTTGTTAAAAAGGTTACTCATAAGTTTTAATGTCACTGCCATAACACATGGCTGGGCATCGCGCACTTTCCCTGGACCAACCTGGGCATATCTGGGCTGCACCAAGCGTTGGTCCAAGGTGTGTTTCAAGTCAGGGAGGTCCTGAAGCTTGACTTTTTTTGACTCTTGACGTCCAGCCTTGTCTTTGCAGTCGGATCCCTCAATAAAGTCATGTAAACATGACACTTTCATGAATATACCCAACATTGCACTAGATAACCAGAGCTATGATATCCTTGGGACTCAGTTTTTTGGGACTACTCCACAGTAGTGCATTACAGTGAAGGAATTCTAGCCTTTCAGAAACCTCAAGCCCCTTGGTTTTTAAACTTTCTGTGATGCCAAAATGGAGGCCAAAGCTCAGGATTGCCTATTAGAGAATGAAAGCTAAATTTACTGACTTGAGTATCATGAAAGGGGCTCTTAGATACAGATGCTGCTGCCTGTGGTTGATGGCCACGAAGGCATGCCAATTTATTTGCCTAAGACAACCACTACACCACCAAAGTCCAAGGTTTTTGTTGACACCTGAGTTCACATCAACATACCCTCCAGATACCTGCTGGAGATTAGGGTCTAGATAACCTGTCAGTCAAGGAGGTTCTAACCTGTCAGGGAATTTTAGATACTGCCTATGCTGTTGCCAGATTGGTGTTGTTGGCTAAATTCACTGACAAAACTAGGGTGCAAGCCCTAATAACCAGCTGCCTATGTTTGCCTTATATTGATAGAGGCTAAGGGTGTTTAGCCTGGCGAGTAATTCCTGTTCCACTCTAGTGCAGGTTTTGTTCAACACATGTTCTAAACCTGTACTGGCTATAAAAAATCTCGGTGTGGTATATGTCCAAAGGTCAACCCACATCGACTACTTTTTCTTTTTTATATATTGATAGAGACTGTTAATAGGGGGTGGAAGGCGAGTTGGTAAGGGCGTATGGCTACCAACCTGAAGGTTGTGGGTTTGATTCCCACCCTTCGCACATCGATTGGGGTGCCAGCCAAAGGAAGCTATTGGCGGTTAGTAGGTCTAATAACACGAAAACCTTACCCATGACGTAACCAGAAAAGTTTGAGTCCCGATCTGGAGGTGGAAAAACTTTCTTTGACAGAGTTGACCCTGTCCAGGTTTCATGTCATTTCTTTCTTTTGGTAATGCCTGTCCCCTGGTCAGCTTGCCTCGGTTAAATAAAAGATAGAGGCTGTTAATGACATCCGCAGCTTCAGAAGCTAAGGGATTTTGGTTTGGAAACGCCCCATCAGTGGCTCTAATCAACACATGTATTTGGAAAGAGCTCACTGGTGAACAACAAAACCAGGGTAGAAAAAATTATTGGAGAAGTACTCAGATCTTTTTTCATCATCTATCTACGATTTCAGAATAAATAAGTGGGTTTTTACATAATGTGGAGACTGGGGACACTCCCCTATTAAGTCCTGACTTTACCATTAAAGTAAGTTTGAGAAGCCCAGGTAATGGTAGAGCTTAAGCAACTAATTGAAGCTGGGCTATTGGTGCTCTTGGCATAACAGTTCTCTTGACTGTCACTAAACCCTGAAAATGGGCTCAAAGCTGAAAATTAGTGGAGAGATCAAAAAGCGAAAATATGGAGGAAATATAGACTACTTTAATGTGTGGAAAGTGTGATATTTATATGGCGCGTGGGGACATGGTGCATCAAGGACCTTCATGGCCCTGAAAGAGCAGAGTCTTTTAATTCCTTCCAGATCACCTCCTGGACGGTGCCCTCATTGTACTGCATCTTCCTCATGACTGCAGCGGTGAGGGCAGCGCCTCTCATAATTCAGGAAGCGGGGATGGGATTTCTGAAGGTGTTTCCATTGATTCTCATATGTGTGATGCTTCCTGATCAAATTAGATTTGGTGCCTTCAGGATAGGGTTCCATAATGTTGGTTCAAGGTTCAATCAGTTCTAGCTTTATTCAGAAGCATGTATTTTGACTAGCTTATCATTTTAATTCTGACAACGCCCCATTCAAGATCCTGTTGGAGGGGGTATAGGGACAGAGGAACTGGACATGCACCCAATTCACCACTTTCCGCTGATTGACATCTGCAATGGAGTACTCAGAGTTCACTTTCTGAATGACCTTATAATGTCCAGACCAAAAGAATGACAGGATTATTCTGTCAATCTCTGAGTCGATGATGATAAAAGAGAACGAGGTCATCTAATTAAAAAATGGGTAAGGAAGGTTGGCCAACATTTAATCAGGATTTCTCACTTCCAGTGGTGGTGACAATGCCTTGAGAGACTAGGACTTGAATCCAGACAATTTATCAACTAAGGACCTCATATTTAAATTGGAGTTCTCAGAAGAGGAAGTTTTGAGCAAATGATGTATGCTACCTGAGAACCGGGGAGCACGTCCATACAGAGCTAAAGGGGGACATTTTAATGACCTGGTGGTAGCTTATTTGGTATGTAAGCAACGCGCTAGGTTGATAATGATTCCAGAGGGCAGTGTTGGAGACAGCCATCTTCCATAAAATAGAGACAAGGGTGCTGTTATCACATTCCACCACCCCATTGGTTGATTGGTTGTAAGGGGCGGCGAAACTTTAGGTAGTGCCAAAAAGCGAAGTAAGTTCTTGGACTACCTGTAAGGTGAAATTTAACCCATTGTCTGAAAGTAATCTTTTTGGACATCCATGTTGGGTGAAAACATATCGAATAAGGAAAAGAGCTGTGGCTTTTTCAGTAGCAGCAGGGACTAAAATCGCTTCAACCCATTTGGTCAGGTGGTCCATGGCTAGGAGGATGTATTTATGGCCATGTAATCCAGTGGGGAGAGGGCCTATCACATTAATGCTAACGACGCTGAAGGGTCCTGTTAGGGTGATGACCAAGTGGTTAAATTGAGGATTGGCTCAGTTTTGGGATTGGCAAGTCATACATGCCTCCAAGACCTCTAGGGTGGTCTCTACCATTTGGTCCCAATAACATTGTGACTTTAACCATTTGTGTTCTTTTTGACCACCTCATGTCCCACAGTAGTATGGCCTTCTAGGATAATGTTAATTTAGAAGAAGGGCGGACATAATGTAGCAATTTCTTATTAACACTCTTGTAAAGAAGCCCATCCTTAATTTGAGTGTCTCAGGCTATCCTTTAGTGCTTATCTTGGACTCAGGAGTCTCTAACTCCCATCACTCAGGTCAACCAATCAGATTGTAAAGCCAGTCCTTAGAAGTTAAAGCTGCTAGCACCAGCACCTTGGAGAGGCCATCAGCGTTTTAATAAATTGTGCCTAACGATAGATAATGGTGAAATCATAGCTCTGCAGTCATAAGCCCATCTGGATAAGCAGCCATCCAAACCTTCTCTGATGGAGCCACCAGAGCGAGGAATAGTCGGTGACAATAATAAAATAGGTACCATAGAGATAAGGCCGAAAATGTTTGATGGCTAGCAAGATAACAAGACACCCCCTCTTGGTATCATTGTAGTTCCGTTTGGCCTTGCTCAGTGTTTTACTAAAATAGGCCACTGGATGGTCGAACTGATTTTCGTCATTCTGAGCTAGGATAGCCTGACGGTGACATTGCTCACATCTGTAAGCAACAGGAAGGGTTGGTCAAAACTTGGGTGGACTAAAAATGGGTTTATTACATAGAGCAGTTCTCAAGGCATTAAAAGCCTGTTCTTGTTCAGGCCGCTATTCAAACGGCACATTCTTCTGCAGGGGGTAAAATATTGGCTTAGCTAGGTTGGCAAACTGGGGGATAAACTGACGATAATAGCCCATCATGCCTAAAGACACCTGAATACCCTTAAGCTCTGGGGCGCGATATCTTTTCTAAGGTGTCAACTTTTCTGGTATAGATTGGATGCCATCCTTTGAAATTTTGTGTTTCAGAAACTCCACTTATTACTGGAAGAAAGAGCACTTCGAAGGTTTAAGCTTTATAGAGGCCTTCTGGAGCTGATTGAATTCTTCCCTGAATGCTTGACTTGTCCATTAAAGGTTTATGATAAAACAGTAATACCATCTAGGTAGATGAGGATGAATGAGAGCTTCAAGTCACTGATGATCCCATCCAGGGCGCGTTGGAAAGTGGCTGAGGCGTTTCAAAGGCCTCTAGGCACCATTATGGGCTCAATTAGTCCCTCATTTGCTATGAGTGCACACTTAGTTTAATCTTCTGGGGCGAGCTCAACTTGACAATATCCGCTGGCAAGATCCATTTCAAAAAAGTACTGCGATCTGATGAGAAGATGGAGGGAATCATCAATTTTAAGCAGAGGATAAATTTCCTTCTTGATGATTGATTTGAGCTGCCAATAGTTCATCAACACCCGGTGGCTGCCATCCTTCTTCAAAACCAGCATAAGATGAGAGGCCCATGGACTGCATGAAGGCACTAGGAGTCCAGTGTCGAGTAGTTTCTGAGCTTCACCGCCACCTGAGCTTCTTCAACCTTGCTCTTATGATAAGGTTGGGACCTAAAGGTGGAGCGTCCCCAGTATCCATGTGATGTAGGACTCTGTTCATTCTCCCAAAGTTGTAGGTTGAGGCTAAAAATAGGTCTTAATACTCCTCCAACTACTCTTGAACTTTGCGCTGTTAGTCATCAGTGATGTCCTTTCCAATACTGGTGTTGACCAGGCCCACTGATGGGGCGTTTCCAAAACAAAATCCCTTAAACCCTAAAACTACAGACATCATTGACAGCCTACACTGGTAGGAGGTGGACATAGGCGGTGGGACTGTTTGGGCCTACTATCTTGGGTTTGTCATTAAGGTTAGCCAACAACACTGATAAAGATACAGTATAGGCTGGATCTAGGATTCCTGGGTAGGTTAACAACTTCTTGATGAACGGGTTGTCTAGGCCTCAGATTTCCAGTAGGTATCCTAATAGAGGATTTTACCATGACTGAGGTGTCAGCAATGACTTGGGAATTTAGAGGTATAGTGGTCGCCCTAGGTAACTAATTTTGCATGCCTTATTGTCCATCAACAGAAGGGGGGCAAATGAACTAAATATCCACTTACTTGGTATTTTAGCCAATTGATTTGGACCTTACTCTCCAAAAGCAGGCTTGGGCCTTGACCTCCAACTTAGAGTCGCAAAAGAATTCAAAGATCAGGGGGACCCATTATCCTAGTAGGGATAGAAAGCTATCATAGTAATGGACTAATGCTGAGTAGTCTCAAAGGAACTGAGTTCTGAGGAGAAGGTCATAGCTAGGGTCATCCAGTGCAACAGTAGGGGTATTTATAGCAAGCTTCCCGAACTGTATAGGTAAATAGTAGACCCTATAGATAGGGTACATTGCTGGCCATCCGTGCTGTACTTCATATAGTGGGGCAAGTCCAGAGAAATCTTGATGTGCTTCATTAACTTGGATGATATGAAATTCATAGAGGAGCCACTGTTGACTATGGCGAGGACCAGGATCTAATGGACTTGAACTGCAACGTGGGTAACCAGGCTTCAGAACTGGGGAGGTAGCGTGAGAAACATGAGAGTCATCAGAAGAAGTGTAAGCAGTGTCTTTTTCTTCGATTGTTGACAGCTACCTAAACTTCTTCAGGTACAATGGCTCCAGGATCATTTGAAGTTATGGAGGATTCTTGAGTCTTAGCAAGGATGTCAGCATGAAGCGCCTCATCCTTTATGCTGACGGCCCTTATCCCACCTCCTCAGAAAGTTGTTTCCAGAAGGTCTTAACACTATGCCTGAAACTGTTACAGTAGGTGCATTGAGGTCAAGATTCTGTTTTTGGTTTTTGACCACATGGACTTGAGGATGGTTGGAGGGACCCAAGAAGATAGTTTTGGAGTGTAGGGTCAATGTAGAGCTCTCGTTAAGAGCTTCTTGATTTTCCAGAATCAGGTAAAACCGTTATTCTGTCCAATTCTATGCATTTGAATCTCAGGGGGATCCCAACGTGGAAATGATAGCAGTGATAGCGTCATCCAGGGAGATACAATTGGTAGTGAATAATGGTTGTGATTGGGCGTAAAGATGGATGGCAAACTTCATAATTTCCAATTTATTCATGCAGATACCCATTGTCAAGAAATTGGTATGACTGGATGATAAGCCATATATTTGGCGGAATGTATCTTATTAGTCGAGGTATCCTCAAGATTGGGTGGTAGTTTATGTCAACTTAAAGTGAATTGTTCAAAGCTATAATAGCTCAGCAAGAAGGAGGGAATTCTGCCGAAGCCTCAATGATGGAACAAAAACCCAAAAATTTCAGTGAATATAGAGTTACTAAGCTGACGAGTCAAAATCAACTGAGAATATTGAATATTGAGAACTGGATAAAAGAATGGAAAGGGAAAGGTTTTTGAGTAGAAAGCAAGGAGAAAGTAGCATAAGTAGTCTGCTGTTTTATATAATTTAGTGGTATCCGTTGGAGTGATAGCTTCACATTTTATATATTGATATTATTTACCAAGGAACAGAGATCTTCATATCATCCGTCCGTTTCTCAGTGGTGTTAAACCTGTGCAATTGCTTAGTGGATTTAATTAATACCACCGAAAGTTAACACCCATGAATGCTTGCTTTTGGCTGGCTAGGGCTTGATTGCTGCCAAATACTTTGGATCAAGGCCATATAGACCTGTTCCTAGTGTTACACTCCTTTGTTTGGGTTTCATGATCTCCAAGGCAGTGCCGTTGAGGCAGGAGTGGATATGCTTCACTTTCTCCCAGTTGGTGGCCTCCTCTTGGAACTCTCATAAGTTTACAAGAAGGAGGCGATGTGTCATGGTTGGAAAATGACATCATCATTGAGACCAACGTGAGAGACAAAGCTGCATGATGGGAGGCCAAGAAGATGAAGTTGGAAGGCCTCCCTGACCTCAAGCATACCATAGACCAACGCTGGGTGAAGGCAAAATATGCACAGGATGGTCCTATGGATGCTAGAGAAGTATGGTCCTGTATGAGAGAAGGGGCGTTAAATGAACTAGCTTTGTAATAGAGAAAAATGGTTCGCTATGGGTTTTAGGTGAATGGGGACTTGAAACCCATTCAGTTTTCGAGTTTTTCCAGCTCAGGTCGGCCGCTCCTACAATCAATTACCCGAGTTCAGCAATTTCCCATTATAGTGTATTGCCAATGGAAGTGTGCGCCTATTGGCGCGCCTCAGCTTAGACCTGCCTCCCTCAATTGATTGTTTTTCCGAAATCCCTTAAATGTCTTATGTTGAGACCAATCTCTCCCATTGGTTGACTTCCCTATCAATAAACCCTTAGCTAAGTATACCGTTTTCATACTTTATGTTACCTTGGACGTTCCTGTGCGTGAACCTCTTCATGGAGGTCTCTCACTACATTAACCTTGTAATTTTATATACAATTTAACTATCCGCACATGCACTGTTGGGCCGCTCAGGCTCCCTCCAACCCTAGGACGCCTATACATTACTACTCCTTGAACCGCGTTGCTTATGTTTGGCTACTCACTCTAATGATAACAATACTCTATCAAAGTTATAAATGCTTAAGCACCCTCTTCTGGGCTCTAGTAATGTTTGTACTATTGACTAGTTCCCTGGCCTAGGCCCTGTGCCATAAGAACTACCACGCTGGGAACAGTAGACTTATAGACACTCTCCTTAAACGATGCTTTCTTGGATGGGGTGAATTATTATTTAAAACTAGGTTTACAATTAGTTACTAGAGGAGTGGAGATGGTTTTAACGCTAGGGATGGGTGCTGACTCATAGATCTTGGTCTTTGGATAGTTGCAGGGGACCTTATGGTCTAACCATTACCATAGGCCCTTGAGGTCCTCAAGGATATTGTCCAATTTCAGTTGAGGAAGGAAAAGAAAAGACTTTGCGACCTGCTTTTTTTATGGATTAAATGACAGCAACCTGAAGGTGAAGTTGACTCTTGAGGGTGGTAAAATGGGTTTTGAACCTTCAACAAGTTTGTTTGAGCTGAGAGATTTGGCTAACAGCAAGCTTAGTGAAGGCGCAGAAATTGTCCATTTTGTCTGACAGTGCCTTAATAGAGACTTTAAGGCTGAGGGGACTCCATCCACTATGAGATTGCACATCTGAGCTATATTATGAATTTTGATCACATAAGGCAGCCAAGGCCACCAACACATCCTTTCGCCAGGGGTCGTCAGGACCTTCAGGAATGAGTGCTGAAGGACCTGAGGGCCCTTGAGGTCTATGGGGACTTCTGGTCCTTCAGGCCCCTCACGATCTTTGGGGACTTTGGGCCCCCTAGGATCTTCAAGACCTTCATTTCTGAAAGTGTAGTTGCAAGAGGCCAGCTCACAATAGAGTTTTTGTATGGTCTGTACCAGATTCTCAACATGGAGGAGGCGCTGATTCCAGATAGCCTCGAGGAGTTGGACGTTCTGGGGCAGCTGGTCCTCAAGATAGCCAGAGATCCCACTATTTAACATCACGATTTGGCCCCTGGCCTTGTTAATTAATTATTGGTTATCAATAATGGTCTCACGGCTGTCATGGACAAAGGGAGGAGGCTGCGTTGTAGAATTAACAATGTGGGAGTGTAAGGTCTGGGTGAGCCCCAATTGTTGGAAGACTTCATGATGATGCAAGCCAACTAACTGGAGAAGGTGATGAATAGCCAAGTGAACAAAGTTCAAAAGGTAGCGCTTGGGTCCTAGGGTAGTTCTCCTGCTGGCATCTGGTCCAAGGTATAGAGGTCCCGCATGGTAGAGGGCATGGAAGAGGCGCTGGAGCAGCTGGACTAGGCACCTACGGTGTAGATTCCATTTACTAATTGTTGTTCCATATTGTTAAGGTTTTTATAATGAAGTTGGTACTGACTTTCGTCAACTGAGGGCAGGGAGAACTGAAGTCTGGCCCAGAATTCAGGACTCTCAGGATGTGTGGGCAGCACTTCATATTGCAGTACTAGTCCATTGAGCAACGCTACTTGACCAATCAGAAGGTGAATATTAAAACTAATAGTACTCTCCATTATTCGTGATAGACATTTTTACCTAGGACAGCTCAAAGCATCCTATAGTGAGCACCACTTCACTTGGCATAACAGTTCTCTTGACTATTGCCAAAGTCAAAAAATGGGCCAAAGCTGAAAATAGCGGAGAAGTTGAAAAGCTAAAAAGATGGAGGGGAGCTAGACTACTTTATTGTGTTAGAAAGCATCAATTTTATTAGGGCGCATGGGGACATGGTGCCTCAAGGATCTTTGTGGCCCCACAAGATCCGGATCTTTTACTGCCTTCCAGATCAACTGCCTGGACAGTGCCCTCATTAGACAGCGTTGCTCTCATTACCGCAGCATTGAAGGCAGCGCCTCTCATGATTTAGGAAGAGGGGAAGAGATTCCTGAAAGTTTATCCATCGATTCTTATATGCGTGATACTTCCTGATCAAATTGAACTTTGGTGCCTAAAGGATAAGGTTCCCTTCACTCTGGTTTAAGAGTTGATTAGTTGAGGCTCGATTCAGGAGCAAAGATTTTGGGTGGTTTGTCATTTCAAATCCCAACTTTTGCCTTTACATTGTCCTTGGGCCTCACCCTTTCTATTAACCCAGAGGAAGGATGGCAACCATTGTGTGTGCTGATGGACTACCACTGGCTTAATTTAATCACTAAGAAAGACAGTTATCCCTTGACCTGAATCAACGACTCTCACCACTTTCTCGCTTGGTGCAATACTTTTATCTGATGGACGCACTAGCAGATATTGGCAGTTGGAGCTTGCCCCTGAAGATTGAGCCAAGTGTGCGCTCATAGCTAACGAAGGGCTATTTGAACCCACAAGGGTGCCTAAGGGTCTTTGCAACGCGCCAGCCACTTTTCAACACGCCATGAATAGGATCCTAGGGGACATGAAGTTATCCTGCATCTTCATATATACCTCAATGATATCACTGTCTTTTTGCAAGTCTTCAACAGTCATGTATAACACCTATGAAAAGTCTTCAATCATCCTAGGAAGGCTTCTATAAAACTCGAACTTTCAAGTGCTATTTCATTTAATAAGAAATAGAAAACCTCGAACACAATGTTAAAAGTGGTATCCAGCCCATCCAAACAAAGTTGACGCGATTAAGAAGATGTCGCGCCCCCAGAGCCATAAGGATATTCAGAAATCTCTGGGCATGGTAAGCTATTATCATTAGTTCATCTCTTGTTTTGCTGACCTAGCTGAGCCCCTGTTCTATCTACTAAAAAGAATGTGCCCTTCATGTGGCAGCCTGGACAAGAACAGGCGTTTACTGAGTTGCAGACTTCTCTTTGCACAAAACCCATTTGAGTTTATCATATTTTGATTTACCCTTCTTTCTATTTACAGATGAAAAGATTTCACCATTGGGGTCATCCTAACCCAGCATGATGAAATAAAGTCAATAATCTAGTAGCTTACTTTATCAAGCACAAAGCAAGGCTGAATGGAACTTTAAAACTACTGAACAAGAGTGCTTGATTGTTTTGTTTGCAATAAAGAACTTCTGGCCCTACCTCTATGGCACCCACTTTACCATCATCACTAATAATTACTCACCCCTATGGCCGCACAATGTGAAAGATCCAGATGGCCAGTTGGTCAAACGTGCCCAAAGGCTTTAGAACCACGATTTTAAATTACCTTATTACGTGGGAACAATCTAAGAATGCTAATGGTCTCTCTAGAATGCCGTACTGGCTGTTTTGACTCCTGAGGAGGCCGATTGTAAATCTAATTAGTCAGCCAGAATGATTGAAGTTAGCACCTTCTAATGTCCAAGCCAATCTCCAAAAAACGAGCTGAGATAATCATATCAAGGAAATAATAGTGTATAAGAAAGTCAATAGTAATTGGCTCCGCTATATTTGTCCTTATTCTTTAGACAACGTTATACTAGAAGGGCATGTGACCAAAGGACATATGGAATTGAAAAAGACTCACAAATGGCTAAAGAAACGATGCTATTGGAACTGAATGGTAGAAACCATCCAATAAACCAGGAGGCTTGTATGACAGGTTGATCCCAAGGTTGGGTAAGTCCATACTATCAGCACTCAATTATCTTCCCGTCAGGTCCTTTTAGTACCAAAATCATTAATGTAGTAGGCCCTTTTCCCACCAGATTGCATGGCCATAAATGCATCCTCTTAGCTGTAAACTATTTGCCAGAATGGGTCAAAGCAATTTCAGTACTCACTGACACCGCTAAAACCATGGCCTATTTCTTATTTGACCTATTTTCGTCTAAATGAATTTCACAAACTTCACTTTCAAACAATGGGCTAAATTTCACTTCACAGGTAGTCCAAAAACTAACTTATCATTTTAAAACAAACCAGATTTCTAACAACCCTTACAAAATTTCAACCAATGGAGCGATGGAACGTGCTAACAGAACCCTCATCTCTACCTTGCATAAGATGGCTACCTCCAACCCTACTCGCAGGAACCTTTATTTACGCAGCGCCTTGCTTGCTTACTAAATAAGCTACCATCAAGTTATCAAGATGTCATCCTTAGAAGCTCAATATGGGTGTGCTCCCTTTTGCCAAGTAGTGTTCAGCCCCTGCTTAATACCTCCATACCTGAGAACTCTGATTCAACTATTAGGGCTGTCACAAAATTGATATGACTGGACGATAAGCTATATATCTGGTAGACTGTAATTTAGAGTTCAGGTAAGCTGTAAGATTGAGCATAATATTATGTTGATGCAAGGCAAATTGACCAAAGTATTTATAGTTTAGAAAATCGAGGAAATTCCGCCAAAACCTCAATGGTATAATGAAACACCTAAAACCATAGCAGATAGGAAATTACTAAGTGGAAGGGTAAAGACGTATTTGGAATACCAAGGATTAAGAGTTGAGCGTGAGAATGAGGATGGTAGTATTCTTGAAAAAGAAGGAAGGAGAGAATTTAATGGAAGTAGTCCATTAATATATATATATATATTTAACCGAGGCAAGCTGACCAGGGGATGGGCATTATCGAATATGTGTGTAAAATGAAGAAAGATAAAATTGGGCACCCCGGGTACTCAAGTTACCCCTGTTGCCAGAGGGACTGCCAGGTATGGGGGATTGGTGCACTACTCTGAGGGGGTTTCCCCCGCTATGGAGCAGGTGTGAAGGAAGGGGTCTGTGTGTAGGAACCAGAGGGGGAACCACGATTCTATGAGCGCCTGTTGCCTTGGCCTCATATATCCATAGAGCCAGGCTTGGAAGTGCTCCAATAAGTGGACGTGGAACCTGTTGATAACCCCATGAATGGTTGGGACTGTGCCCCTGAACGCATCTAAGGCAATGGTGTGGATTGTCCACATTGCAATGGGTATCATTAGGGAACAGAGGGTAGATGATATTGGTGACTCAATCTGGAGCACGAGGAGGCTCTTTGATATAGAAAATTCCTGCTCTTTTTGGATCTTAAGCAGGCGCGCGACTTCCTTCCATATGGCTTTGGATGGGGGGCATGTTTCTAGGCGGTGATGTATGGAGCCCTCCCCTCCACATAATGCGCAGGTTGTGTGGAGGGAATTGGAGCGGTCTGCCATCCTATAGGTCCTTCTTAGACAGCGCCAGGCGTTGGCTCTTATTCTCGGCTGTAGGAGTGGGTGGTGCGTCATTTTCCACACTGCCTTCTGCGTGGTTAAGTCTTAGGGAATGTCCAACACATCTAGGTATTCGATTTTAGCAATGGTTGGGCTGTAGCAAACATGTCTCTCTGGGGGTGGTTTTCTGGATTTCTTAATTTGAAGTGGGGGATGGGTCGTCCCCTTCCCTGCACAGTGCCTGTGTTCTCTACAGCCCATACCATGCGGCGGATGGTTTGGAGGATGCATATGAAGTGAGGGGAGGTTCCATGCGGACCCATTGTGGTAGGGTGTTTAGCAAGATATGATAGTAGCCTTGGTGGGCTATGTGGGTTGGTTAATTTGAGCGCCTGTGCGAAGTTAGTCCTCGCTGCCCTGAACCAGTGTTGTTGTGGAAGGTCTGGGGCAAGAACTTCCTTTATACAGGTTTCCAGGATGCGGTTGGCATGTCTCTCAAGATCTATTAGTCCCATGCCTCCGCTTGAGCATGGGCCAAAGAGTGTTTCCATCCATATGGGAGGGTGGGAGCCAGGCCATAGCCAGCCCTGGATGAGTGCGTGGATTGAAGTTATGAAGGTAGGTGAGAAGGCGATCGCGTGGGCAGGGTACCATAGTATTGGGAGAATGAGTGAGTTAGCAACTGTTACTCGCCCCATTAGTCCTGGGGATCTTTCCTTGAGGGAGGCGACGCGGGTGGATATCCGTTGTAGCAAGTTTATTTCCATTGTCTCATTAGCATATCCCCCTGTTTCCAGCCATATCCCAAGGTGGCGGACAGGAGTGGTGGTGGGAGGTGATGCAAAAGGTAAGATGAGTGGGTTTTTCCTTCGTATGGGGGTATGAGGTTCTGGTGTTGTAGCCCAGTTGTTAGTGTACTTGCCTAAGAGAATGATTTCTGTTTTCCTTTTGTTGAACGATGCATCGCTCACCATGGACTTTTCCTCTAGGGTGAGTTCCAGCTGTCGGGCATCATTGTTGTTAGCTATACCTGCCACGCAGTCATCCGTGAAGGCTAGTATCTTGACTGTTGGCTGTCCTTGTGCAGTTATTCCCATGAGGCGTGATTCAGTTACGCAGAGAAGTGGGTCAAAACTGAAATTATACAGCAGTGGGCTGAGGGAGTCCCCTTGTTTGAGCCCTCTGTGTGGTGTGATCTTGTTAGTTAGGAAGCCAGGGCCACATATAGCCATGGTTGCAGATTCTGTGAGGAGCATCGCCCAGTTTATGAATCTGGGTGGGAGTTTGAAAGCGTGTAGGCATTCCTTTAGGTATGGCCAGCTAACGCGGTCATATGCCTTTTCCTGGTCTAAGAAGACTAGGGCTCCAGTTGCTTTGGATTGGCATATGTTGGCAACAGGGTGTATATTGGTCCAGATTGAGCGCCCTGGTATAAACCCAAACTGGTTGGGTGACAGGATGTCATAGGCAATTGCGCCTAATCTGGCTGCTAAAATTTTTGTTAGAATTTTTGTGTCAGTATTAGATAGTGCTATTGGACGCCAGTTGGACAGGTCCAATTTGTCACTCTTTTTATATAAGGTTATGACATGAAATATGGCCACCAGGTAGGAGGCGTGTTTCCAGTAAGCACTGGTTCATAGACGCCAATAGGAGGGGGCAATTTGTTGAAAATATTTTTTGTAAAATTTGTAGGGTATCCCATCAGGCCCTGGGCATTTCCTACGTGGTGCACCGCGTATTGTATCTCAAAGCTCCTCTCATGTAATTAGGTTTAGAATATTGTAATTTGGCGGTGTGCTTTTTATCCCGGCGTTTTGTATAAATTTTTTGATTTTTTGCGGGTCTGTCAGTGTATCACAGTATAATTCGGTGTAATAGCAGTGTACTTCCGCCTTGACCTCCTCAGGGTCAGTTGCCACGGTGCTGTCAGTCTTGTGGAATTGTGTGCACGCGGGCTGGTTGCTGTGGGAGTGGAGTTGGCAGAAGAAATATGTCAAGCAGGTTTTGCCTTCCTTTATGAACTTACCTTTGTTTGATACTTTGATTCTGTGTTGGTGTTCAAAGATGAGGGTGTTTAGTCGATTGGATATTTCCACCCATTTGCATCCCCAGTTGGGGCTATAGCCAGATCTCGGGGTATTTAGCTCAAGGTGGTCCAGTTCCGCCAAGGTACGCTTGATTGTGGCTGTGTCAGCGGTGTACTTAATTGATGAGAGATGTCAGGTCTTGTTGATTAGTTCCTTTTTAAAATTTGCCCATGTTATGATGGGATCTGAGGTGAATGAGGCTGTGAATTCTGGGTTTGTAGCCTTGTGTTTGACCGAGTCAGATATTTTGGGTAAATTTATGTTTTCTGGGTGAAGCTTTCTCAAAGGCAACACCTGTGCGTGGGCTTAAATTGGCGATAGCTGCACTGTAACAAGTTGGTGGATGGAGAAATTGACTTTTTTGTTGTAGATTTGGAAAATCTTGATCATTGGGATTGTGGGACAAGGATGTGATTAATGCAGCTCATTGATATGAGCGCTCCCTCACATATGTTGGGCCGTGTCATGTGGGGAAGGAGTGGTGAACTGGGGGAGGGCATCCTGTAGGCCAAGGGATGCCTTCATTGTGCAGAATTTGATGTGCCCCAGTGGGTATCCCCTGGGGTTAGGCCATCAGTCCATGTTGGGGTTATCCCAGCAGTTAAAGTCGCACAACAGGATAGTATCTGGTGAGAGTTGGAACAGTTTTTAAAATTTTTTTCTCTCATTTGCGGTGCATGGTGCATAGATGCATGCTATCAAGATTGTTTCCTCTTTACATGTGATTGTTGCTACCAAGATGTGACCGTGAAGGTGTGAAGATGAATTTGTAATTTTTAAATTTTTGTTATTTTGGACAATCACACCACAGTGGGACGTCCTTACTGATTGTGATGGTGAGACCCTGGATGACCAGTATCCTTCTTCCCCTTGTAAACAGTGGGTTTCTTGGATGGCCAAGATGTCTACAAGGGGTTTTTGCAGGAAATACAGCTTTTTGGCTTGGGACATTTGAGCCCTGGCTCCTGCGATGTTTAGCAACCCTATTGACACTGAGGTGCCCGTGGCACCTCAGGAGCAGTTGGGAGGACACTCTGGCCCTATCCCACCATGGCTCATTTTGGCCATGCTCCGCGTCTGTACTCCAACTCTTTCAGTGATATTGTCAGTTCCCTTGATCTGACCCAATTTTTTGCGGGAATTGCGGTTTTTTGGATTTGCGTTATCTTTTCCCGCACATGTCTCATGATGGTTCAATGCGGGGTGCTGATTAGGTTATGTAATTTTGGGGTTCAAATTTGTAGAATTGTGCACAGCATTTTCGTCCATATTGTGGCTGAATTGTTCCTCAATTAGTGCATGATTGATGTCACTTGGTGACTCAGTTGAGTTGCTGTGAAAATTTTCAACCTGGGCATATTGTTCTGATTGGTTGGCTTGGTGTATATCTGTTCTGTCCTCCCATATTTGTCTGGGGTTGATGGATGATTCCGCGTGCACCACCACTTTGGCCGCTTCCCACTTGCGGGCTTTTTGTGCCGCTTTGCATTGTTTGTTTGTAACTGGGTCCACAATGGAGTAAAGTCCATCTTCAACCCCAGCGGAATGGGTGGTGACTGTCAGTCATTCTGGCGAAGTTTTTGTTACTTTTGTCCATGGCTTCCTCACAGTAGTCTGCTTCCATTAAGACCTCCTTCATGGGGAATGTGTGTTCCTTATGCCCTATTGAACCGCAGTGGTTGCATATAGGCGGTGCGCATTCTGGTGTAACTTGGAATGCAGATGACTGTCCCCCATCTGCAAAGTGAAACTCTGCTGTGCGGGGGATTCTTGATAGGTCATCTTCCACTTTGGGGAATGGGATGATCACGGTGATAGCTTTGCCTGTGCACAGGGTGGGCATCAGGCAAAATCTTTGTAATTTGAGTTGCATAATTTCTCTGTAGGCTACGAGGCCTTTGCGGAGCTCCTCCTCGATTACCTTACAAGGAAGGTTGGTAGGGAGCGAGTCAAATGAAATGAGCAAAGTTTTTGCTTTGTTCCATCTGGTGCGCGCGGTGCACACTATTTTTTTGCCCTCAGGGAGGGCAATTTCAATGCAGACTTTTGCTGCGGCCTCTGCTTCTTTGGCTGTTTCAAAACCAGTATCAATCCAGCCACGGCTCATGTTGTTGGTGGCGACATATACCGCGTGAGGGAAAAGGGAGGGCTGTGCCTCACATGTTTTCTCCCACATGGTTAGGGACTCATCCCCAAGGAAGAGTCAGAGCCCGTGTTCCACCTTTGAAAGGGGTTGGTTGCATTGGATGTACATGTATTGATCTTGTTTTATAGTAAACATCATAAACCCAGATGTTGTCTGAGTTTGTGGTTTCTTGGCAGATTGGGTTCCTGGTCCCCCTCCAGGGCGTTTCTTGCCCTTGGGTGCACCAATTAGTGCACCGCTTGATGCGACGCTCGCCCAGGTTGTATTAGATTTATTATTAAAGTCGCCCATCTCTCCTGTGTGATTATCAAAATTGCTGTTTGAATCAAACTGTAGTAACTAAAGTGATTGTTACGGGAAAGAAAAGCTTACTATATATATATTAAATAACTGGGCTTTGGTGGGGCAATAGCTCCTTATAATAATACTTTATTGTTATTTATTGAGGATTAGTGATCAACATATAGCTCTTTCTTTGCTCAGTGGGTTTTATCATGTGCAATCAACTTGGCAGATTCAACCAATACCGCCAAAAGTTAACAGTGGTGCTCACTACATGAGGCCATTGAATAACACTGAAAAAGTTTCATGCTCTCCAAAGCCATGGAGCAGCTGGAGCACCTTGATGGGGTAATACCCAGTTTATTGATTTGTCTCAATATGCGGAACTGAAGCTTGCTTTGGATACACTACTCCATGCTCAAAAAAGGCTTTTCTGAAAGAACAAAAGTATAACCAATCAGCTCGCCAAGGCCTTTCACCAACTGACCTGGTGAGTGACCAAAACAATCAACTTGCCAACCGCTTGGGCAACACTATAGAGCAGCTATTCTGTGCAGAGTGTAAAATAAATGAGGTTGTTAGGGAGGAGGAGTTCTGCAGTGACAAGCTGCCCCATTTAACCGTGACAGAAACATACATGGGTTTTTCAAGCAGTTTGAATTCGCTGTAGAGGGGACTTTTAATCGACAGAAAGCTAAACTATTGTTATCCACTTTGATGTTGTGAGTGCTGACCAGGTCACATGTTATCTAAAGAGTAGTAACATAACGTATCAAGAAGTAAAGGAGACTGCGATCCACCTGTTTGAGGTGTGGCAAAAATGGCGCAGCTCAAGGCAGAATTTTTGACTATACAGTTTCTAAATAATTATTCCTTGGTGGAGTTTGTGGAGCTTTTAATGGATGAGACTTATGTGTTTATGGGAGAAATTATCTTAGATTTTTTGTATGCCCATTAGGGCACCTAGTGCAGGCAACTTTGCGGGATGAAACCTGAGGTACTGCCCCCCACCGCACTGGGGATGCGCAAATCTAAGCACCACCAAAGTGGGACTGACTGCAGGTGGGGTGGCTCACACCACCCCAAAACTGACATATTCCTCACTGTTTGGTATACCAGGTAGCAAAGGCTACCCAGCCAATTCGGAGATATGCCTCCCAACCCTTAATGCGAGGAATGAGACCAGACTGATTACCAAGTTGGACTTACTTGAGGAAAGAGGATTGTCATAGATTTCTACAAATATTTCTAGTCGTCGCTTAACTATGGCCAGGAAGCTTGTTGCCTGGATTCCTTCTGAAGGGAAGCAACGCTGGTTTCTGGCAATCCATAGACCATACATCACCTCCCCCATATCGTGTATCAAACCCTGAACCCCTCCTTTTCTGCAAGCAGACTTGATGGGGCATACGCGGTCAAGATCTCTGGCCATGCAAGATGACCAGAGGATAACTTGCACCCTGGTTGATATGCTTGATAACACAGTAGAACACTACTCCACACAGCATCTGCCGCCAGACAATCCGTGAAGATTTGCTTTGCCGTCTCCTCCCCTCCACACACCTTACAGGCATACAGATGATCCTCCTCCTTAAGCTTTCTCTACTTACGCAGAGTCTCCCCAGTGAACAAGATGTTACTGCGGAGTTAGAAAAGAAAATTCTGAACTGTTATAGACCAGCATCCCTTAATCCTCCTCCCCCACAGGTCCATCAGACCAGGGCACATTTTGCAAGTGATCTGGGACAAGTACGTCAAGCAAAGCTCTCTGTCTTGTAGCTTATGGAACTTGGCAGTTGTGAAATCTGAGAGGCAGACACCGCTACCTCCCCCACCTTGAGCCAGTACTGAAGGACGAAGAAACTTCCCATCTGGGGTGTCTCCAGCCTTCTCTTACTCTCGGGAACACCACCAATCCTGCCCTCCACGACCTTCTGAACAGGCTTCACCAGCTTCTAATGCAGCCAGTGAAGGAATTGCTTCCTCCAGAAAGAAGGAAGATCAATTGCTTCCACAACATCCCATGCCTTCCTTACCAGCACCTTGGAGGCACTGGCAACACTATTAGCTGCTTTAACCCTAAGTACCCTTTAGCCATCGCCATCAAGGAGGTCCCCCCAGTGAACCACCCCAATAAAGTGCTTGAAGGCCTCGCGCAGATGAGGTTCCATATCCAATCCCCAAGCTCCTCCCCGAAGGGGAATCGCCCAAATCCTTTCAATGGTCCACTCTCCACCCTCCATTTACCCTTGCTTCCCGCCCAAGCTCTAAAGTAATCCTTCCAGTAGCCTAGTAGGTTCCCTGCGCTTGGAATGGCCCATTGATTGATGCCCCAGATGACACCAGATCCTTGTTTGAACTGTCCTTCCAAGCCTTAGAGAGGTATTCCTCCAATATTGGAGACCAACAAATGGATTTTCCCTCCTGAGCGACCCATGCGATCCATTTCAGCTGAAGTGCTTTGATCATACTCCCAAAGTTAATCAGAACGATGCCCACCTTCTTCACCTCCTGACACAAGTTATAGAAACTGATTTTGACGCCCGCTCTCGCCAAATGAACTGGATGATTGAACTCTGTATTCTCCTGATGGAAGATGCTGACATTGGAACAAATCCGGCAATGTATCATATTCTGGAAATAATAAAAGTGTTCAAGACAATGGCCCTTCCCTAATAAATATAAGTTGAGTCATTGCCACTTTCAAGCCGCTTTTTTTAGGTCTGATTCAAGTTTGAGCCAAATTTTATGCAGCAACGCCTACCCAGGGATGGGACACCCGAGGTACAGAAACTCCTCCCCTGTTGCCATCCAGGGGATCAAGCTCTTTGGTGCCACACCCAACGTCGCCGTTCTGCTGATGGGCCAAGCCCTGGATTTCAACAGATTAACCTTAGCGTTGCTTGCATTCTGGTACATCTTCATAATGTTCAACACCACCTTCTCCTCCTCGTCTGACAAACATAAATTCATGTATCATACGCAAACATTGAATGAGAGTAATCCTTGCCGTTGATGGTAAATTTCCTCTAGTCCGACTTTCTGAGAGCCACTGAAAGGGTCTCTAGCAAGGACAAACAACAAGGGAGATAGAGGGTCTCTCTGACGCACGCCCCTACACATTTAAAGGGGTGGGAGAGGACCCCATTGATATTGACAACATATTGAGGCCTTCTCATAAATCGCTTTAAGAAGTCTCAACAAATGTCCCTTGATTCCAACCCTACTTAACACTTCACAAAGAAGCTCATGATTCACTCGATCATATGCCTTCTCTTGATCAAGAAACGGTAGCCACCCCCTCTGGTCATACTATTTACTTGCTCACTCTTCTATCAGGTGAAGAAGCATCAAATTGTCAATAATTGAGCGTCCTGGGATAAACCAATTCTGCTCTTTCCCAACAACGTCCGCCACAACCCCCTTTAGTCGATTGGTTAGGATCTTCATTAAGATCTTATAGTCAATGTTAAGCAGAGTAAAAGGCCGATAGTTCCCCATGAGGGAGGGATCGCCCTTCTTATACAGCACTACCACCACACCTTGTGAAAATGCCAGCTTGATTATACCAGAGGCTAGGAGTTGATTGTAAAGCTCAGCAAGCATCTCAGACATTTCTGCCAGAAATAAATTGAAGAACTCAAGATCAACCCATCCTCCCCAGGAGCCTTGCCATTATTACCTTTGAAGATGGCGTCTGACACTTCTAACTTGCGAATCTTACTACATAGTTGCAGCTGAGTCTCCTTTGGCAGTACCCCCAATCCGCTTATGCGTATATTTTAATGCCTCCAGGCCTTTCTCAGAGGGGCCATAAAGGTCCTCATAGTAGGATTTAACCTCAGCCATGCGAGCTGCATCCTTCACCTCAGCATCCTCATCACAAGGTGACAAGATACTTTCTGAGGGTCTGAAAGCCCCTTTGCCTTGCGGAGTAGGGCCACATTGCTGTTAGAATCCTTGTCCCACCTAGAATTTCTTTGTTTGAGGCGATCCACCATGAAGGCTCCCATTGATTTTGCATACAATTCAGCCTTGGTCATGTAGGCAGATGCCCCATGACTGCATCCTGCTTACAGGTACTCTCGAAGCTCCTCTCCAAGGTTTCATACCTCAAACGCATGGCCCCTATCTGCCTCCCAAAGATTGACAAGCCATCTTGAGATCAGCCTTCATCCGTAACCAAGTTTACTGGCGCATCTGGCTTCCCATAATCTGGCTTTTCCACCACCTCACCTTCTTCCTCATGATATCCTGAAGTGGACTCCACTTCAGGAGTTCAGGATTTAGTCTCAGATCCTAATGCCCATATAAGCAACCTGAGGGTCACTGATCTGCAATTCAAGGGGCATGTGGTCTGAAGCACCTGGATCATGATTCCAAATGATCAACTTGCAGCGAATCAGGAGAGGCTGGGGCACCAACACAAGGTCAATGAAGGAGAAATGGTCCCCCTGGATGTGAGTCCACCAAGTCTCCCCCTCCTCACCATGGCCCGCTCTCCACACATCCAGTAGGCCGAGATCAATCATTAAACTGTCCAACATGTGGGCCCCAGGATCAGAACTCCAGTTTCCTGAAGCTCCAACCCTTTCATCCCTAAAACAGACACAGTTCATGTCTCCCCCCAGCACTACTGACCTCCCGATGCTTTCCTCCTGGATTCTCAGGCCAACCTTCTGGAAGAAGGCCTTCCGTTCAGATCCAGAATTGGGCTCATAAATGCCAATAAACCAAATTGATTCCTCTCCAAACAGTGCCATTACTACCACTGATCTTTCAGGAATCAATACACTTTTATCCAACACCTTAACCTTGTCCGCCCACCAAACCAAAATACCCCCTTTGGTTTCTCCCCTTCCTCTTTCCCTCCCCTAAGGGCGAGTCCAAGTTTATTTGATCTACCAAGTGAGAGTAAAAATGATTGTTTTAGAGGAAACTGGAAAGCCCAGTCCTCTTCCACCGCAGGTTTGGACTTGGTCTCAGTGAGGAAGCCAATATCTATACCGTGTTGTTGCAATCAGAGTTTCACCCGCTGCTGCTGCTTGAGCCCATTCCTACTCTGCGCATTAGCAATTTCAACCCTGATCGCCATAGGCTTGAAATCGAAGAGGCTTTGTTGTCAGGATCTGGGGGGTCCCCATCCTCTTCCACCTCAGCTGGTTTATTGGGACCACATTTCTTCCTCCCCTTTCCAGTACTAGACTTGAAAGGTGGTGGAGGCTGCTTGGTCACAACAGCCTCTGGAGGAGAAAATATCTTAACTAATGAGGAGGTGGGCGTAGTGATGACAGCAGCTGTTAAGCCATATTGAGAACTACATAATCTATGTCTTACATTCTCAAGATGACATGGAGCTATTGAAAATGTCAGTCATTTATGTTGTCTATCCGTCGCTTTTAGTGCTCCCAATGTGGAACAGAAAGCCCCTGCAACCGTTAACATTTATCAGAAATTTGACAGCAATGACTTGGTTCTAATCCGTTGAGGAATACTCTCCCATTTGATGTTCTGGAAAGTCTCTTCCATACACATTTTCCTCAGTCAGTTCTCCCTCAGCCAAATTACTATCCATCATTTAATTTCAGACCTAAACTATGGATGTGCTGCAGAGATGAGTACCATTTACAAATGCTTGTTTCTCGTGTGGCCAACAAAGCCATTATTCAGCTTGCTGTTCAAGCAAACTGAATGTCCATGCATTACCATTTGCCCCAAACGAACAGGGAAAAGGCCAAGCAGAGTAGAGATGGGACGCTCTACTTCTACTAAATCAAACCTATTTGTCCCTGATGATTCCCATGAGTTGCTTTGTGTCAGTCCAGTACTCACCTGGACAATTTATTATATCATCAAGTCCCCTAAGGTATATTGGCCTTAAACCAAAGGAGAGACCATAATAATGCATACTTGGAGTTCTACTGGATGTACAAAAGCCATACGCCTGACAAATCCTTGAGCATAAGGGTACAGTTGAAGGTGAATCTTTAACACATGTCACATCTCTAGAGGGGGTGAAAGTAGCGATTCCAGTAGAGAAAATTTCCCAGAAGTATATACATGTCAGTGCCATTATTCTCACTTTTCTGGATAGCCAAAAGTCCTTGGATGTTTATGTACTAAACACCAACGGTTCTTCTTATTTGGAGTGTACATACTGTGACATTTTTGTACAAAATAACAAAATTTGAGCGATAATTAATACTGGCACTCCAGTCAATATAATATTTACCAAGCTCATAGCCAAGCTTCCAATGAAGCCTGATGTGGAACACTGAGTATTATATAGGACACCGCGGGGACACAGCGCACTGAGTCAGAGGGTGCATAAAGCGCGTTGACTTTGAGGTTTGGGTAAGTTGAGGCATCCACTTCATCTGTGGTTTTTCTTAATAACAATTATGACATGTTGATCAGAGCTGCATTCATGCGGCGATTTAGGGCTGTGGTCAATATGGCGGAAGAAACTATTATTCTAGGACAACAGATCCCCATTTACTTTACCTCATGCGGAGTCCCAAAGGACCCAACTTGCTCCAGTCAGATTAATCTAGCATATAGCAATGAGGTGATTCCTGTTCATTATTGGCAGATGAAGTGGAGGACCAGAGCCCTTCATAATCAAATTTATGAGTATAACAATATTCTGCTACAGGCTGTGAGTATGCTAAGCATACCTTCTGGGCATTAAGTCACACTAGGGACGGAGCTTGAGATTGATATCCATGAAGGCTTTTATGGGGATTTTATGGGTCCCTAACAGAAATCCTGACTCAAACCTCATGTGGCACCAGGGTACTTTTACCAGGGCAGGGGGAAGTGAAGGCGTCGATAGCAAACCTGCAGAATGAGGCTATGACGGTCCAAAGGCACCAAATGGTGGAATATTTACACTTGGCCCCTAGTGATGAGGTTCACCGTATTCATGATTTCAGTTCATGGGAGGACTAAACCTACCAGTAAAATTATCATTTGGAAAATTGGCAGTGGTTCCGTGGGAAGCTCTGGCTGGGTTGTTGAGGAACATAAAGATAGGGCAATGGCCCTGTTTGAAAAAACACAGAGAAATTTTTGCTTCTGATGACCATGATTTGGGGTGCACATGAAGTAAGGTGCTTTGGGTGGACATAGGCAATTACCCCACTATTTGTTCACGGCCTATTTAGTGCTCCTAGGCTGCAGAGAAAGTAGTCTATAATGAAGTAGACAAATTGATGAGTCAAGGGATGTTAGAGCCGTCCAAGAGTCCATGGGCATTGCTAGTGCTCATTGTTAAGAAAAAGGATGGCACAAATCGGATGGTCATCAACTATCAGAAGCTTAATAGTGCCACTAAGAAGGATTCCTATCCTCTCCTGCAGATTAATGAAGCTTTAGATCAGCTGAAAGACGCTAACCACTTCTCTGCCACAGACTTAATTTTGGGGTACTGGCAGATTGAGTTGCCAACGGTGGAATGTGAAAAAT
>JAKSZP010002091.1:0-32783 GCA_022478985.1 Massospora cicadina | reverse complement strand
TCTTATCTGATATTCTGGTATACAATATCAAACTCTCCAAAGAGATTTTAGCAGGGGAGTACCAACATAGGAATCAGGTATGTATGCGGTTAATTCTGACTATAGTTTTTAAAGACTTGATTGAGTATTCATTCTTCACGTTTATAAGTGATAGCTTATGGCCTATCTCAGATGGAATACAATTTTCCTCCTTGGGACGCTATGCAGATTATGGTAGTAAAAGACAAAATCAGAAATCTAAAAGAAGGTAAAGGTTGGCAAGTTGCATTTTATGCCTGCTTATATAGAAACCTATTTGGTTAGAATTGTCATTATCTCTGATTGAAGTTAAATTTTTTTAGCTAATGTTTTTAGCAATTCTCAGGTTCTTCAGTGTTATTAGTAACTAAGTGCTACTAAGCTGGGATGCAAGGTTCTCCTCCATATAAGGCCATGAAAGAGACATTTTGATTATATGATGGGAACTTATCCTGTCAGCCATCAATGTCTTCAGAAGATATTGGTCCCAGTGTGATGGATTGGACATAGCTTCTTTTTATAATATTAAAACTGATGTTTTATTTGCTATTCCTACATTCCCGTTAATTGATGAATTGTAAGGCTCTGAAATGATTGTTAAGTTTCCATGCTAGTATCAGAGACTTTCATAATCTATGAATTAAAGTTTTCCATTATTGCAAAGCAATACCTGCGGGCAACCATGTCTAAAAACATTGATATAAGAAATCAGTGGTAGCTTTAGCGCTCAGCACAGGAATTAAAATTGCTTTGACACACTTAATGCAGTAATCTTTTCCTACAAATATCAATTTTCTCCTTTAGATCCAGGATGTGAACCTATGCCATCTAAGCTGAGGGTATGGAACAGCTGCTGAGGGGTCATTAGCTGATACTTGTACTTAAACTTATGCGGCAGTATTTTTAGATAAGGTATGTAAAAGCCTAAGATTTCCACTACAGAGTCCAATACACCAACCCAATGGTTAAATCTTTGATCCATTAGTAATGTTTTCTGACTCCTCCATGTCCTAAGGTATTGTGGGCTTCCATTATAACTGTTACCCATTCCAAAAGTCGCAATTACAGTAGCCAGTCTTTTCTGACTTTGTCATATAAGAATACATTATATACTTTAGCATAATATGAGTGTCGTTTCAACACCTTTTGAACTGGTTCATCATTGTCCTCTCAAGAATCTGACTTCATGAGTAGGTCATGTAACCATTCAGTTTCACTATTGTCTAGGTATAGTAAAGCAATCAGGTCAATCTATCTATGTTCATGTGCTTTTTTCCAGCTATATGGATGATGTCAATGTTGTAGTGCTGAGTTTAAGAGCCCATCAATTTAGTCTTCCTGTCAGATCCTATATAACTTCCGCCACTTTAAAGAGGTCTAATCTGTAACAACTATAAAGGTTTTATCATACAAGAAGAGTCAGTAATAGTTCACCACAATTAGAATAGCTAGAAATTTTTTCTTTGTGACACTGTAAATTCGCTCATCCTTTGAGAGAGTCCTGATGTAATAGGACACTGGGTGGTCAATACCTTCATCAACCATTTGGGAAAGAATAGCCCCTAGGGTTAAATTAAAGCGTCTGTAAAAAGGGAAAATGATTTCCCATAGTCTGGATGTCTTAGAATCATCATTTTTTAACAACTCCTTCATAGTCTTTAACGCAGTTCTTTGCTTTACTTTTATACATAAGGGGTATTTTTGACAAGCAAATGGACAAGAGGTTTGAAGAGTAAGCAACATTTAGGAGTAATTGATGGTAATATCTCATCAATATAAAGAATACCTGAATACCTCTAAGGCTTTTTGGCTCAGGCGTTTTATTGATTGCTTCAACTCTATTGTACAAGGGCTGAATTCCTTCCTGCAATATGGCATGTCATAGGAATTCCAATTCCTGTTGAAAGGGAGGACATTTTGCATCCTTTAGTTTGATGTTGTTCCCTTTTAGTCATTAAAAATCTGAATTGGGATGATCAACATGATTGATGAGGATTTTTGAAAACACCGCTATGTCATCTAAGTTGACAATCATGCAGCTCAGTTTGACATCTTGCATGATATAATTCATCTCCCATTGAAACAATGCAGGTGCATTAAATAATCCCTAGGGGGAACTGGGTGGGTTAAATAATCCTTCCATGCATATCACTAAACATTTTTCTGGTCTTCTGCCAATAAATCTATCTGCCAATAGCCACTGACGAGGTCCTTTGTAAAGATGAAAAATAAGCTGGAGAGTCAGTACAGAGCATTGTTGATTTATAAATTTGGATAGGTGTCCTTCTTAGTAAGGCTATTTAGCTTCCTGTAATCCATCATTATTCTGTGACCACCATTTTTCTTATTTATTAGTAGCAGTGGGGAAAACCATGGACTTTGGGAGGGCACAAGTAAGCCAGCATCCAAAGATTGTTTGAGCTTGGCCATCATGTATTGCTCCTTTACCTTTAACTTCCTATATGGCTTCAACTATTGGGGTCAAGTCAACTAAATTGATACTGTGTGTCCAGTTTTTCATGTGACCATAGCCAATATGAAATGGAGAAAATTCCTTGATAATCTTCATTTAATTGGTGCACTTTTCAAGTTCCTCCTAATTTAAGTTTATCAGATATTTGAACTTGAGGAATGCCACAAAAATTATTAGTAATGTAATTGGATTGACCAACAATAAGTTATATGTTATATCTATTTACCAAATTTGTATTTTGGCTATATCTTTAAATACAGGGTTTGATTATTTATCATAATCTTTTTTGTCTCACAGCCCACAACTTTATCTAAAGTTACAATCTTATGTTTAATTACTTTTTGTAGATCCGCCAGTACAAGCATTATAAGATATTACAATAGCAGAACAAATCCTTAATTTCTGTTGGTGCAACTCTAGATTTCTAAAATACTGATCATTAAAGATCATAGCCCTTGGTTGTCATATTGTTTATTGTACCAGTGTAAATCATAACATCTACCTTGCCCCGCGCCAGCATAAAATAATCTGATTTAGGGTCCCTATATGTATTACAGCCATCTGGCAATATTGTGATTACAACAGAGATTTTTTGATTATGATAATGCTTAAGCCCTATTCACTCACTTTTTGGCCTAATTTGGTTATCACGCAAGTAATATACCACTCTTAAGTGCTGCTTAGTAATCATGTAATGCACCAATGAGAACTCTGGTAGAGAAGGCATACATGAGCGAAATTTCCATCTAGAGGGTGTCTTTTTTCTAAGCAGTTCACTCTAGTCTACAATCAAGTTTATATAGCGAGCTCTGAGCTACCAGCATTATTAGATATTATGTTGTGTACACTTCTTTTATTAATAAGAAACCTATTAATGTTGATAAGGTTTCTTGTTGGCAAGTTTATACCCAGACAGCTTTCTTCTTAAAGTATATAGTGTTGTTGTGTTATTGACCTGTTCACTTGCAATATGACACCCTAGCATTGATTTAACCATTTAGTGCTTACTACAGGAGCCTCCACTTTAGTTCTCTGAGGAGTTTTGATTTATCATGGATTCTGATAACCCAGGTGAGGATTATCCCATGGTGAAGGTAGTGCAACCTCTGACGCTGACCTGGAAGCCCATTAGGACCAGCAATATTTTCCGCAATTTTTTTTCAATTATGAGCGAACTTGAATGCTCACATTGACCAACTGGCTGAAATCATATTTGGACATGATTTCCAAGTCAAAGTGCATTTTTAAAGATATGAATGTTCATCAATGCTGACTTGACAGCATTGATACTGAAATGGATGAATCTATTCACTCCAACACTGTATTGTATCAGGATCTCAATTCCTTGTAAATAAAATTTTAAATTTAAGGGCTATAGAGTAAGGTCTCTGATGAGTAAGAGCATCGTCTAAAGCGTAAACTCAGGATTTTAAACAAAGAATTGTTCATATGGATACCATGATTCAGGTGGAACGTCACATTTTTCTAAGATGGTAATTAAATTAAGGAGGAGATGAATAATGAGTTTTGTAAGTGATGACAAAGTCAGGTTGTTTTTGAAACCCTTCAACTGAAATCTAATAGTGGAGGTGATGAGGCACTGGTTACGTGTGGTCTGCCTGCTGTTTTCACATCCATTTTAGATTAAAAAAACACGCCTCCCAACGCTACGGCAGCTTTAGGCCATGTCTTAACATTTATAATCTTAGTAACTACAAAAAACAGTCAGGGATAACACAGGCCCTTGGGCCCTGCAGCCATGGGACTCGATTTCAAATCAAACCTGTCAATTTACTAAAATTTTACAAGATGGCAAATGTGCATAATTTTCATGATCTTTTTGGGATTAATATGAGCGAAGCATCCGGCACTAGTAAGTTGGTGGTGGTAATGAAATCTATGGACTCCAAAAGTCAGGAGTTAGTTATGCAAAAGCTAAAAAAATCCAGCATGTCCTACCCTAACGCCAAAGAACTTCTCATCAAGGGTTTTAGAGGGCCAAAAGGATGACCACTCATAAGATGGAATTACTTAGTTTATCTTTTTAAAGGGATAAACCCATATAAGCGCTTTGTTAAAAGTTTTTTATTTGGAAGCGCAGATGATATCTGTGGATAACATTATAAATGATTTTGACGCCCAGATTGCTCTTCACTATGCCCTCAAGCCCTACTAGGACCTGTATAGGGTTCTAGTACCAGTTTTGAATGAGGAGATTAATATAACTCACATGATGAGTTATCTCCACTAATGCACTTTCACATTTTAGGCCCCAAATCATATTCCATGGGAGCCTCACGACCAACTCAATTATGCTAACACAGCAAACAAGGATTGACTTAGTTTTATGGCCCTCAATATCATAGGCCTGATATTGATCAGGTTACTTACTATCATTGTAAAGCTCTGAGCCATTATGCCAATCACTGTCCTAATCTAACTTTTAAACTTAGGTTCATCTGGTGAACCTTGGGAATAAGAAGGACTGGGGAAAAGTCAGGGCGAATTAGAACTGGGTTCTTCCTCCATTATCTCTATAAAAACCACTAGTAAAAAATCTTGGCACTATCTGTTAAAACAAAGGGCGCCATTGACACCCTGCGTCCGCCAGTTCAGTTTTTACCCACAGATGATATGGTAGTGGTTACCAACCACTTGCATAAGAATTGCAAGGCCAAGTTGACGCAGAAATTTTTACCATACCTTATGTTCATCAGTTAGAACTACAGGAGCTTTAAGTTTTTTCTGGTGATATCCCCAGATCGGACAGAGTTTATGGGGCTATAATATTAATGTTTAAAAGAATACAGCCCTCAGTTGGCATAAAGAACCAAACTTATCTAATCCAAGAAGACACTCTGGATTTCCTTACAATAAATCTAGTGGAGCTTATTTTTCAGAATGCGCTTACATTGATGTTTATAGTAAAAATCTAAAATTCAATGCAATTGTTGACAGTGGGCACCAGTTAGTATTGTATATACTAAACTGGTAAAAAACTGGGCCTCGCTCCTAACATAGATTATTGGAAAATCTATGGTACCATGGGCCCTAAAACCACAACTGAAGGATCATACAGTTCATTGCTGATGCAATTCAGCTCAATGTTAATTTCCACTCCTGTCATCATTTTTACTAATCAAAACTACAAATTTCTTTATTGAAACCTCATTTATGAGGACTCAAGGAGCCAAAGCTGATTTTATGGAGAATACTTTTGGAAATCCTTGGATAATCCCTTTAATTATTCTGTAATTGTAAATATGAGGCACCGGCGGCTTGCAATCAGAGATTTGTCAGCCTAAAGTTTAATAGTGGTATAATGCTCGTGGGTTATCAGAAGATTTTAGGCTGTACTTGGCAGTTACTCAACCAGATTTTAGAATCAATAGGTATTCTGCTACGTGCTAATAATAATTTAACCATTATATAGGTTCATAAAATAGTAGAGGGGACAAAATTATCTTGAAAATTCCCCAAGGATTATACAGAGAAATAAGAGTGCCTTTTTGTCATTTCAATTTTTTACTTGTTGCCACGCCTAAAATTGTCTTCCCCAACCACTTTAGGAATCCATCTTTTTGTGGTGCTCGATGGTGCTAACATCACTGGATCCCACAAAGAAAGAATAAAAATAGAATAAGCGCAACTTAAAATGGGGTTTTATGGTTTTATTAGGAGCACGAGGTAAAGCTAAAAAAGTCCCCTTTCCAATTTTTGACTGAAATTATATACTACTTCAAAATTCAGAGGGAATTCAGGGATAAGTTTGGAATAGCCTCAAGGCTTCCAATTTAGGTAATATGCTAGAATACCATATCACAACTCATGAACTCGCTTCAGGGCAGCAGAGCAAAAGAAGAGGAATTGTGATTGGATAAAACGTACCTGTGAGGTAATGTTTTAAGGAATTTGAGCCAATCACCACCTGAGAAATTTCTTGCACCTTGGGGTACCCTCACCAAGCCTATAAAAAAGGGGGGTCCCAATGTAGGTGCGCTAGAGAACTTTTTTGGGGTTGAGGGAGGGCCGTCTGATGATTTCCCTGAAGTTTGTGGTGAGGTTAGAGTAACCCAACTGGTGAAATTTACGTTTGGTGCCCATAGAAGTTTCAAACTTATATTCTACCCCAATTAATGGGTTCCACAGAGAGTTGGCCAAAGACTTTTGGCCAAAGTTTTCAATAACTTTCTTTTATTATTGTGAGAATCACTCTTAAAATCCTCAGATAATCATAAATGGCTGACATTTCCCTTTTTTGGCTGAGATTGACCTAAAACATTCTTCTTTTTTAACTGCAAAGGAAAATGTCTGACATCACCCCCCTCAAGAATGTTGGGGGCGAGTAGAGCCGGAGGAAACAGCCATGTACATGATTGATAGTGATTCTGGTGGCTGGTAATTTTATAGAGTATTCATTACCTCTTTTGTAGGTATTGATGAAGGGACCCTCTCAGATGAATCCCAGCTTCCCGCTTCTAGGAGTAATGCAGTTATGGTAGTATAGTGCCATGTTGGATACTTGAAAAGTTTGTAGCGGAGTTCTGAACTCATTGGTTGCCTGCCCTTCCTTTGTCACAGTTTTTGCTAAGTTTGTCATTGCTTCTGATTGGAGCTGTATAATGAGTTGAGCCAATCATCTCATAACTTTCTCAGGCTCCTCAACTTTAGAGAAGAATACATCCTTGACCAAGAGAGAAGGTATTCCTGGTTCTTGCCCATACAAGACATGGAATGGGGCCATCTTCAATATCCGGTGATAACTAATCTGGTAGGCCATGAGGGCACTGGGTAAGTATTGATCCCAGTGAAGTGGATCAGAAGAGGCTATTTTTTGTAAGATGGATACCATTGTACCATTTGCTCTCTCCACAATTCCGTTGGTAGAAGGATTATATGGAGCTGAAAAAAGTTGTTGGCCCCCCATGGATGTGGCCAGGATTTTGACTACTTTGGAGGTGTTGTTCTTGCCATTATTACAGAGTAAGACTTGGGGTCACCCATGTCAAGAGAAAATGTATTGATGCAAAAAGGTGGCTGTGGCCTTGGCCTTTTGAACAGGAGGAGCCATCGCTTCCACCCACTTAGTAAATGATCAATAGCTACTAGGATGAACTTATTCCTACTAGTAGACTGAGGAAGGGGACCTACTACATCTAGACTGATGGTGTGGAACAGTTGTTGGGGGGCAGTGGGTTGATACTGTTATTTAGTCTTGAAACCAGATTGCTTGTTACACGTAAGGCAAGCTTCCAAGACGTCAATAATAGACTCCATCATACCATCCCAATAGTACCGATCCTTAATCCACTCATAAGTTTTCTTTGCCCCTCCACGCCCTAAGGTGGAGTGAGCTTCTAGGATAGCAGGTACACGTTTTGAGGGCCGAAGGTAAGTCAGCCATTTTGATCTCGCCTGCTTATACAACTTTATGTCTTCTACTTTGTGTCGGGAGTGCTGAGCTAACTTCTTCTGAACAGGCTCATCTTCATCCTCCCATTAATTAGGTGTCATTAAGAGGTCATGTAACCTCTCCGCCTCACTATTATACAATTGAAGGATGGGCAGCTGAGTCAACCCATCAACATTCATGTGTCAATTCCCAGCACAGTTTCATTCTTCATATAATAAGGCTGGAGTTTTAGAGCTTAATGAGCTAACTGGCCAGTAGGGTCCTTCATGTTTTGTAACCATTTTATTGAATCGGGGTCTGTAACCACAGTGAAGGCAGCCCCATATAAAAAGGGCGGTAGTGCTTTATAGCTAACAGAACAGCGAGGCACTCCTTCTTAGTTACACTATAATTGCGTTCTGCTTTTGATAATATCTTACTGAAGTAGGATACTGGATGATCAACACCATTTTCATTTAATTGAGCTAAGATGGCCCCAACGTCATAGTCTGAAGTGTTGGTAAACAGGATAAAAGGTTTATTGTAGTCTGGATGTCTTAGGATAGGACGTTGTTATAACAGTTGTTTCAACGTCTCAAAAGCGGACTTCTGTTCAGCGCCTCAATAGAAAGGGGTTTTCTTAGTCAATAAACGAACACTTGGTTCACTGAGCTGGGCATGTTTGGGGATAATTTGATGGTAATACCCCATCATCCCTAGAAATAACTGAATGTCTTGTAGATTCTTAGGGGAAGGCATCTTCAAAATCGCTTCAACCTTATCTAACGTAGGTTGGATTCCTTTTTGGGAAATGGAGTGTCCAAGGAAATTTAATTTCTTTTGGAAGAAGGTACATTTTGAAGGCTTTAACTTAATATTCATCTTGCGTAGTCTTTGTTACACTTACTTCAGATGATCAAGATATTCATTAAAGGTTCGTGAGAAAACTGTGATATCATCAAGATATTTGATGACATAAGTTAACTTTAGGTCCCGCAAAATATGGTCCATTGCCCGCTGAAAAGAGGCAGGTGCATTACACAACCCTTGCGGTAATTAGGTTGGTTGGAAAAGACCCTCACTACAAATGAGGGCGCATTTCTCCTGAACTTCAGGGGAAAGGTCCATTTTCCAATAGCCACTAGCCAAGTCCATGGCAGGGAGAACGTTAAGGCAGAGAGCTGGGCCAGGGCGTCATCAATGCGGGGGATAGGATAACTATCTTTTTTTGTGAGATTATTCAATTTTCGGTAATCCATAACTAATTAATGACCTCCGTTTTTCTTTTTAATAAGCAACAGAGGGGAAGACTAAGGGCTTTGTGAGGGATCTAACAATCCAGCATCAAGCAATTGATGGAGCTCCGTCCTCATTTGCTATTCCTCCACCTTTGACTTATGGTAGGGTTTTGAATGAATAGGGTGGGCATCACCCACATTGATGGAGCGACACCAGCCTTTTATGTGACCATAGTCATGATCTGATTTAGAAAAGATATCATTATTTATCTAATAAAATATGAAGTTTTCCAATTTGTCTGGGGTTAACTCATCTGAAACATGAACTTTAGGTAGAGTGCACACCAGGTTATCTGTAGGCAAACCAAAATCTGCCATAGAGCCACCGGAGTGGATACGTTCAATATTTTTACTGGAAGTAGGAAGCCTCAGCCAATCTCCTGGTGTTTTTTGATGTTCATGTCTTTTCCTGTGAGGTTTCCCAGCAAAAGGGTAATAGGTCTCTGGTAGGCTGGGTCTAATACCCTAGGCAATACCCTAGGCTCCAAGAGGCTAACGCCCTCAAGACTTGTGATATGCAACAAGCAGTGGTATGGGATTTGGATTGTGATTTAGTGTCAATTACGCGTTGTTCCCAGGTTTAACTAATACCTCATCTGCGGAATAGAAAGGGATGCCATCCCTTGCATCCACTGAATCGGGAAATTCTTAGTGTGGCGTCCTGAGGTGGAGTAAGATAAATCTATAGCTGAGAAAGGGTATTTGATCAGGAAAGAATATTCATGATTTATGGGTCCTTTGTTAGTTAAGACTAATGGGACTTCATAACCTAATAACGAGAGGCACCCTTGCTTCATGTTTATTATTCCTCATATTCAAGCATGAACTGAGTGCCAATGAGCATATCATATGTATTGTTGTCCAAAGCCACAGCATGGGCTGATAAGATAAGCTTCCCAAAGAGAATGGGAAGAGAAGAGTATGCCCCAACAGCACGGGTATTATTGGGGCCTGCAGTTCTAAATTCTTGTGTATAATCCAAGCCAGGAGCTAGCTTTATCTTCTTGATAAGCTTAGTGGAGATCACATTAACGGGGAGCCAGTGTCCAGGATAGCCAGTATCTGGACCTTTTGAATGACCATTTTAACTTTGGTGAGCGTTCCCCCAAAGTTAGGCGATAAAGCTAAGACCTACTTGAACCGGAAGGTAGAGGTTAATTTTTTAGCATTCTCAGGATATTTATCCATGATGGATTTTATGGTGTGAACCCGCTGAAGAGGGCGAATCAAGACAGCTAAGAATTGGTCACCATCACTGGCAGTGTCAATCACTTTTGGATGCCCTAGTATTTAACTGAGGTACGTTTCCTCAGGTATGGTGGTTTTGTCTATTCTTCCAGCGTTCAGATGATCAGGCACTTCTACTTCCATGGGGCACCCAATATGTAGTATCCAACATCATCATAACCCCCCCCCAAATTCCTCCCTAAGAGTATATGAAACAACAGGCAAGGCAGCGATGGAGGTAGGAGAGATGGCTACATTATTTTGGGTAGCCTTAATATACGCATTTTCAGTTTATCTGGAAGAGAAGGCACAGAGGCATTAATGAGCTTGTGCGGTGTATGGTTGTTACAATCTTACAAGGTTCTGATCCATTAGAAGGAGTAATAACCTTTTTAAGTCGTACTGATGGAGCAGGTTCTGTAGAAAGATAGGCACAAATGAATGCACTCCCAACTGCCCAACAAGCGGTAGCTCCTCAATGATGGGAGCTGAAGATTTCCATATTTGGAATTCAGCTACTTCAAAAAAGCCTCTTTAATGACGCAGAGATTCTTATAGTAATACTTCATTGAGATGATGTGTCTGGCTAGAGAGGGTCGAGAGGCTAGCCCAGTTAACAGGGCGGCGATAGCATCATTAAGGGTAAGCATGTTAGAGGTGGTCAACCTTAGCGCAGCGAGGTAGAATTGTTCTGCAAAAGAAATTATTGTTTCACCTTCCAACATACTAAATCGCATAAATTCCTGTTTTTCCCTGTGTAGACTCTGTTTAGATCTGAGTTCAGCCAGAAGAGCTTCCTTCACCTCTGCCCAAGTATATGAAGGGTTCAGGTTAGGGATTATCATCTTTTGCGCCAGACGACTTATATAAGGAAGGATGTGGCGCACTTTTTGCTTGTCTGTGGCGCCATCCATAGCAGCCCTACAAACGTAAAGGAAGGTAGCAATGCTCCCTTCACCAGGGGTGAACTTGTCCTTAATGGGGAGTTTGTAAGGGCGCTGTTCAAGCTCCTCAAGACGGGACAAAGCGCTGGTTAGTTGCTTTCAAAGAGCAACAAGTTTTGGTATATAGGGAACCCCTGTAGTGAGCTTCATTTTGTAGGGATCCAGCTTTTTGAGGTGCTCGCTGGTGCTAACACCGCTGGATCCCACAAAGAATTTATTAAAAATGAAATAAGCGCTAAAAAATGGGTTTTATGGTTTTTTTAGGAGTGTGGGGGTAAAGCTAAAAAGTCCCCTTTCCAATTTTTGACTATTATAAATATACTACTTTCAAAAGTTAGAGGGAATTCAGGGATGAGTTTATAATAGCCTCATGGCTTCCAATTTAGGTAATATGCTAGAATAGCGTATCACAACTTGGGAACTCGCTTCAGGGAAGTTGAGCAAAAAAAGAGGAATTGTGATTGGCTAGAATGTACCTGTGAGGCAATGTTTTAATGAATTTGAGCCAATAACCACCTCAGAAATTTCTTGCACCTTCAGGGACCCCCACCAAGCCTATAAAAAGGGGGGTCCCATGTAGGTGTGCTAGAGAACTTTGTTGGGGTTGGGGAGGGTCATCCAATGATTTCCTCAATGTCCATGGTGAGGTCTGAGTAATCTGACTGGTGAATTTTATGTTTGGTGCCTGTAGAGGTTTTGAACTCATTTTACCCCAATTTATGGGTTCCACAGAGAGTTGGCCTAAGACTTTTGGCCAAAGTTTTCAATAACTTTCTTTTATTATTGTGGGAATCACTCTTAAAATCATTGGATAATTGCAAATGGCTGACCTTTCCCTTTTTTGGCTGAGATCAACTTAAAACATTCTTCTTTTTAAACTGCAAAGGCAAATGTCCAACAACCGCAGCATAATTTAGGTACTGCTAGCTAATTTGTATGCGTACCCTATTTAGATAGAGTCACCAGATTTTCACTATTGTGCTTCTGTTACCAGTTAAAAAGTTCATAATATTTGTGATTTCAGTAACTTTTCAGAACTAGGCCTTGGAGGAAACGTTGATCAAAATGTATGTTCTTTAATACCTCAGGAAAGTCTCTCAGGGTTAAAAGAGGAAGAGAAGGTCCAAGCGCTGGCCCTTTTTTAAAAATAAGGTTATTTTGCAAAGGATGATCGTAATTTGGGTTGTGCACACATTGTGCTTAACCATATTGATACCAGTAATTATCCAATGATTTTCCTTCATCCAAATAGATGGTCAATGGCAGTGAATGAAGTTGATAATGCTAAAATTACTTAGCAAGCAAAACACGGGATGTTAGTGCCTTCAAGAGTCCATGGGCCTCAAGTTTGTTGATTATTAAGAAAAAAGACGATTTAATTTGCATAGTAATAAATTACTTGAAGCTTAAATATTATTACTAAAAAGGAATTATATCCTTTACTGCAGATTGCAATGCATTAGACCGCTTTGGTGGCGCGCAATATTTTCAGCCATAAATTAATTTCTGGCTAATGGCAGATAGAGCTGCCCAAGGAGGAGCAGTAATATGTGCCATTATTATGTCTCAGGGTATTTACCCACCAACTAGAATGTTGCAAAGGATTTGAAATGCCTCCTCGACCATTCAGCAAGATATGGATGGTATCTTAGACTAACTAAAAATTTCCTGTGTCCCAGTTTATTTAGATGATATCAACTTTATTTCCAGAACTTTTACTGATCATCTAAATTACCTAGAAGAAGTTTCCACTGTCTCTCCAAGGCTGATCTTATAATCAAATCATGTAAGTGTAATTATCTGTGAGAAGTTGGATTATTTGGGGTTCATCATCAATGAGCATGGGGTTGCGGCCCCATCCAGAAAAGGTTAAAACTATTAATTGCATGGTGAAACTTAATAGCAAGCACAATATCCAAGTGTTTCTTGAATTAATCAGCTATTATCACCAGTTTGTAGAAAATTTTAGTAAAATAGATGAACTATATTTCACCTCCAAAAATGAGTGCCTTTTGAGTGGACTGGGAACTGTCTATTAACCATTGTTAAACTCAGGCTTTGCTTACCCAAGCGCCACTTTAGCAATACTTTAATTTAAACAAACTGTTTATCATTCGAAATGGATGCTTTTTCACCGGTGGTGGGGCGGTATTATCACAATTTGATTTAGATGAGATTGAGGATCCCATGGCTTACTTCAGATGGACGTTGGACGTCCATGAACAAAACTATATTGTACTAAGAAGAAGTGCCTGACAGTCGTCTATGACTGTAAGCAGTTCTAGGTTTACATCAACAGTGTTCATTTCATTGTGGTGAATGACCATGCCTCTATTCGCTGATTCCAGAATATAAAGGAGCCAGAAGGGCGGATTGCTTAAAGGCTTTAAAATTACAAAACTACAATTACAAAATTCTGCGCCGCCCAAGCGTAAAGCGTCAAAACGCTGATGGTCTATATCACTTTCCCACTGTGGCCTTAGTAGCTGATGTGTCCAATGATTTTTCTGATAAAATGGTAACCTAAACCTATGACCAAGGGCAAGATGAAGTTCAGATCTCTTTAAAGAAACTGAGTAAGAACACACATTGTTCTAAATGGTATGATTTACAAAACTCATCAACGTTCAACAATTTGGATACCCTGACCAACATAGCGAACTAATATTGTCAATTCCCATTAGGTGATAGGACACGGAAGTTTTGAGAAGAAATTGAGCTATTGAAACAGCATCACTATTAAAATCTATAAATTTTGATGTTCCTGAGACTCTTAAAATTGCAAGGAATGCCAAATGGATGGACACTACCATAAAACCACCTTTTATCAATTGGGTAAACCCAATTGCTTGGAGTACATTTCTATTGACGTGAGGGACCTCTGGACAATACTTGTGGTCAGTTTAAATATATATTTGTAGCCATCGAACACCTCACCAAGAGTGGAGGCCAAAGTGATCATGGACTCAGGGGCCATGACTATGGCTAAGTTTAACTTAGAGGATATTATTTATTGCCAAGGTTTCCATCATGTATTTTGACAGATAGCGGAACTAATTTTTTATATGCAGATAATTTCCAAACTCAATGAATTGATGGGTATAACCGGGGTATTATTTACGCCCTATCACCCTGAGACAAATGACACCATGGACTAAACAAATGGTGCTCTCATTGTAATATTACATAATATAATTATGGGCAAGGAGTCCAGTTGGAAACACTACTTGCCTCCCACCGTTTTTGCTTTATATTATCTCATTTCACTAATCATGGGACATTCTTTGTTTGCCTTACTTTATGGGAAACTACTGGTACTTCCCTTTTGAAAAGTTGTCACTACAGGTTTGCGAGGGTTTATTTCTTAACTAACACAACTTCATGTATGATGACAGAAATCATGAATCTGAACTAATAATAGTTCAGGCGAAAACTTGAATTTTGTTCTCTTAAATTTTATTTAGGCACTACCAGCCTACAATAAATTAAACAATTACTAGTAAAACCAGTAAAACCATGAACAAGATAATTTTATTAGGAAGTAATTTTCATATATATATATATATATATGCTGTTCATAACAACATAGTACTCACCTATTAAATCATCAGCATCAGTCACCAAAAATAACTTTACATTTATTCATCCACCTGTAGCATTTTACATGCTATTGGTTGAACTTTCATTGCTTAATTTCCAAGTATAGTTAATAGTGCCCTCAAGTCTGGTAAACTAAAACCATCAGGGATCATCCCTATAATTTATGGAAACTTCAATCATCAAAATTAACCTTAATTGCTAATTTTAAGCTCCCTCCTTGGGAGCCTAAAAGGAATTACCTAGCTTTGAATTATTGAATATTAAGTCAGAGCTTCAACCTCCAAACCTAAAAGTCATCACCAATTATAAATCATAATTGAATTTCCCTTAATAAATCACTAGTATCAGAACATATGGGAAAATATAATCTAGTTAAAATATCAACACATCCACCAATTTAAACAGATTATCTTTTTCCAACATATCTACTGACCCAATCCATTTACACAACCCCCACGTCCTAGAGGCAAGGGAAGCCCAAAGGCGTTGTATGCCACCAAAATAAAACAAAGTAGAAAATACCTGTCGTCAAATGTAGCAATAAAATAATGGCAGAGCCTCAAAGGAAAGTACATGTCATTCATTGCCTAATAACCTAATGGCATTAAGCCATCCATAAGCTAAAACAGACATCTGGATATTATTACAATTTGGTATATAAAGATAATAAAACAATCTCGGCCATATTGATATTTATATGCATTCTCTTAAGTTCGTATCATGCACCCTATTCATAATATGACTATTAGAAAAGTTTATAATCATGTAGGCACCTTGCTGACTTATTTATGACCTCAAAGGGTCCAACCTAGAGCTTTTCTAACTAGTTTCGTCATATGAAGCCATTTATGCTACAATAGTTAATCCTATCCTCAATCACAAAGTCAGAAGAGATGGCCATTTTGCATCTCCATATTCCTTAGCTTTGAGCTTCCACTTTAGAGTATTGGCATAGGTTGAGGACATTTACCCTATTAACATTTTCTTCAATATTTCCAAAATCTTTAGAAGCAGCATTGCTATACTCAGCTCAAGCAAAGGATATAAAAATGGGCAAACTAGCCCAAATCCCATAAAGCAATTCAAAATAAACTCTCATCTATTAATGGAAGCTTAGATTAAAATCAAAAGTGCCTTTGACAATAAGTCACATAGCTGGAAGATTTCCAATGACAAGCTTTTTCAAGGTGGCAGCTAGAGTACCAATTACTCTTTCAACCATCCCAGTGGTTTCAGTATGGTAAGGCGTCATCAGTACTCCTCATATTCCCATTAACTCGTTTAACTTAAGAATGATATGAACGGTTTAGTTGCAGCCATTATTGGTTAAAATAACCCAAGGGCAACCATGTCAATAAATTAACTGCTCCATTACAAACTTAGCAGTACTTCTGAAATCTACTTTAGCTATAGAACGCATCTCTACCCAATGAGTCAGATGATTTATTGCTCTGATGACAAAATCAGCTTTTCTCTGCACTCAGGGTAAAGGCCTTACTTCATCAATGGACTAAGTATGCCATGCAAACACAGGCTCCGCTAGCTGGTAAGTAATAGCTTTCTTTAAGGTATTGTGTACCTGACGCATTGTGCAACAACCAAGATGTTCTGCGGCGTCAAAACTAAGGCATTTTCAGTAGTGCTCTTAAGGAACCTGCTCCACAGTTTTCCATAGGCCCCCTATGCCCTATTACATTATGAGCCACTTTTATGATTGTATTGCGCTCAGACGGTCATATGACAATAGGAAATTATTTCTGATGACTTTAAACAATTGGTCATTGATGGTTTCATGTTTTCCATCACTTTGTTTAACGCTTTTGTCTTGGGTGGCTGATCCCCAATTTTTCCCACTATGCATCATCTCATACAATGCATCTGCTTCACTGAAACACTAAAATGGTGAATAACCACGACAATCCATCTGTATTTTGATGAGGGGTTCCCACTTGGTCTTTGATCTCATAATTATATGCTTGCAACTTTAGAGCACATTGGGCCAAACTCCCTCAGGCTGCTTTAAGTTATTCAGTCATCTCAGTGAGGAACGGTCTTTCACCACAGTAAAATAGACTATATAAATACATAATCTGAACTTCTTACAGGCATATTACCGCAATGCATTCTTACTTGTTCATAGTATAATTTCGCTCTTACTTACTCAGAGTACAGCCCACATATGCTACAGCATGTTCATCGCCAAACCTATCCACCTGACTTAACATGGCACTGCTTGCCATCAATGATGCATCAGTTGAATAATGAACTGCCAAACAAAATTTGGATATTGCAATATTGGTTCTGCCATCAGGTATATTCTAAGAGCATCAAATGAGTCCTGGGCTTCCTTTTTTCATATAAAGCCTTTCTTAGGACCCTTTAACAACTAAGGAAGTGGCTTTGTAATAGAAGCAAAGTTCTTAATGAGATGGTGATATTAGCTGACCATTCTCAAAAATACCTGCACATTGCAAAAACACTTCAGTCAGTACTGGGCCCAAATTACCTCAACCTTAGGTTTTGAGGGCATAGCCCATTAGCATCAACAAAGAAACTCATATATTCAATTTTCTTTTTGAGGAGTGACATTTCTGAGCTTTTATCTTAAAATATGCCGCCAATAATTTTTTTGAGAACTTCTAAAATTTCAAGGCGTTCTTTAAAAGCGCGACTGAAAATACTGATATCATCTAATTAGACAAGAACAAACAACATCATCAGATAGCCCAACACAGTATACATTGCTCTTTGGAATGTCGCAAGTGCATTGCAAAGACCTTGAGGCATCTTTCTTACCTGATATAGTCCATGAATGTAAGAATTGCACATTTTTCTTAATCTTCCTTAGGAAGGCCAATTTTCCAGTACCCAGATAAGAGATCCATTGCTTATAATAATTGAGCCCCTCCTAATAGATCAAAAGCATTATCAATCCGCAGAACTAGGTATGAGTTTTGTTAATTTATTCAGCTGATGATAAAACTATGACAACCTGGTTGGATCCATCTATATTCCTTAAAATTAGTTTTGTACTCGCCCAAGGGCTTGGTGAGGGACCAACAACCCATGATTTAGTAGCATAGTAACTTCATTGGCAACTATGGCCTCACTTCCATATGAACACCAGATTGGTTGCATATGAATCAATGGTTGATCTCATACATCAACTGAATGAACTATACTTTTGGAACAACTGAGGTCATAATCATCTTGTGCAAACACCACAAAATATCGCCTAAATAAATAAAAAAACGTGGTCCATTTTATCTCTGATCCCCATCAAAATATCCTGATCAAACATGACAAACATTGCCTGGATTTAGAGTCATCAGGTCATCCTATTTCTTCAACTGACCAAAATCATGAAAGGATGAAAGTTCTTTAGTAAGAACTAAATGGGAGAAGGCCAGTACTTGATTTTTTATCTGTATTGGCCTATCCAATAGGTTGGCAACCAAAACCTGAATTTCGCCATGACTGAGAATTAGAAATCCACGTGTAACATGGGGTTTAGTTCTACCTTTTTGCCATGGTTCATGGATCTTAGAATGAAACATTCAGGAATTTCTAAAGTAAGGCCAGCTTCTATGATGCACTGCTCCTTGGAATTAACAGCTATCACCTTTCACGCCCTAAGAAAATCACCCAACATCATTCAATTTCTACTGGAGTTGTCATAGGAACATTTATCAATCTGATGGTACTTTACTTGGATGATCTATCCGTATATACCAGACTGATATAATCATTCTCCTTATTTGAGGGTTGATCCCCTTTTCAGTTGTAGAACAGTGACAAAGTTTGCCCTAAAATTTTAAGCATATTTCCTTAGAAAATCACACTGAACCCCATACTGTTGCATGAAGTCATTGCTAATCAATATCTCATAAATCTGATTAAGCAAAACTATTGCAAATGCATTGACAAAGAGGAATCCAAACTGTAAAGGCAAGGCGCTATGTGCTCCCCAAGAAGTAGTGGTATTCAGCCCAGCCATTCCATAAACTTATTATGATTAACATTGGGTACAAGCCTTAATTTTTACACTAAATTTGTAGAGACTTTATTGGTTGGAGATTCACTGTCAATGATGGCTCAAACTTTTACTTGATTTACCCAGATATCAGCATAAGTGCAATCAGAATTATAAAATATATTGTTTACACAGAAGTTTGTTGTATCATTAGTCAAATCAAAGGATCGAGAAAGCTGTTCTGCTACATCAGGGAATTGCTCTGTTGTGAATCTGATATGACTGGATGATAAGCCCGAGGTCATCCGGCGAAATGAAAGGAACCCGCTGGAATCAAACCAGTAATGGTAATTTAAGCACTTCAAAATGAGGCGATATTGGATTGTTGATTTGATGAAAACAATGAGATACGGCGAATTAAGTTACCAAGCTGTGTAAGTAATATCATCCAAAATTGTTATGATATAAACTGGATGAAATGATTGAGGAGGAGGAGGTTTTTGAAGAAAGAAGGGGATAGTAAGAAGAAGAAAAAGAGAAAGAGTAGAGGCGAGCGTGAGCAGAGAAGATCTGCTGTATTTATTATATTAAAATAAAAGTAGCGTAGCTGGGGCAATTGCCTCCTATTTTATATATAAGTTTATTACATTCAATTGCGGGACCAACAAACCCATATTGTTGGGCCGTTGCTCAGTGGGTTACACCTTGTTCAACTCATTCAGCAGAATAAGCCATATTCGCCAAAGGTTAACATGCTCCTAATAGTGGCCATGAGAATTAATATGTTATCATCATCCAAGGTAATGTTATCAGCCTCCATTTATACTTACGTGGCTTGAGTCTGCTGTACATAGGGTTAAACCACTTTTTAATCATTTAATCTCAATGGCCTTTTATTGAAAATGGGTAACCACAAGAGCCTCACTATTATCTCAGATGCTTTATATGGCCGTTTTACTAATTCAGAGGGAACTTGAGCATGGGCAGAAATAGTTTGTTCCATGTCTATTCTGCCTGATCTTTTCCCAAGTAGGAAACTTGATTGTCAGCAGTACAACCATATAGGACTTGATCAATTTATGGTGACAAAACTGCTAAATATGGCCATACTTGCCACACTTGTAACAAATGGCCTTTGTTTGATTTTAGTTGATAAAGATGCTCGCTGGTGCTTTATTGCCTAATTTTTAACAAAATATTCAGTGGAGTTATACATCACTTATTAATAAAACTAAACACTAATAAAAACTAAAAGGTTTTTTTATGTAGTTTATTAGAAGTGGCAGTTGGGTCAAAAGAGCACCCTTTTATGTTCTACTGCTTAGTATTTAAATTAACCTCAGGCTCAAAGTATGATATGAATCAAATTAATGATTAGGTTCAAGCCAAATTAGGAAATATGGTTTTTCAGCCTATTGGAGCTCTTGAATCTCACCTCACTTTATTGGAAGGGCCAATGGATGGTTGAGAGTGGGTAGGACGAGTCTGTGAGGTAATGTTAGTATACTTGAGCCAATCACCATTCAAGAAAATATCTGCACCTTTAGGGACTCCTCCAGCCCTATAAAAAGGGCTGGTCTCCAAGGTGTGACTTGAACTAGATTAGTGGTAGGGTGGGAGGGAACTCAAAAGAGCTCCCTCAATTCCACTGATGAGTCAAAATATTATGGCTACCTAAACTTGAGCTATTTATCTGAGTATTATTAGTAAATTTAATGCACCAATTCAGTGGGTTCCATTAAGAATTTGCCAGGGTCTTTTGGCCAATTTTGTCCAAATTAAGAGCCAAAACACTCTTACTATAATATAGGACTTGTAATTGTACAACAGCCTGATTACCTATATTGCCATTTTGGAGTTTCTTGATTGAACTAATCCTGGATTTGGGGTTGGTTATGGATTTTTCTTAATCAGAGGATTTCTACATATAGCTTTTATTACCAGTATTGTGACGGTTGAGGTTTATCCTCAGCATCACATTGCCCTGATCTTGGGTAAGACAGGGCAGGCTGTGTCTGGATGTATGGAGGAGGAGGGGGAGTTGGTCCTGGCAGGGACGCCTAAGGGGCAGGAGCTTGGAGTAGGCCAAGGAGCCAGATGGGCATCCAAGTCGAGGAAAAATGAGAATCAGGTAAAATGGGGAGTTTCGAGATTTGATTTGGATTCGAACCAAGAATGGAATGGAACAGGTGCTTGGAAGTTTCGCGGTTCGTTTGGAATTCGAAATGGAACTGGTGCGGAACTGTTGAGAATTGGAACTGGCACAGAACCATTGAGTGAGGATTCCGCGATCCTGCTGTAAGGTTTACACCAAGCATTAGTCAGATTAGCACCATAAGCTTGTGTTATATTTTATATTAGCTTGTAGCATGTGTATATAGGGAAGGAACTGGGAGCTGGAGGCTTCTCAGTTCTGTTTTCTATCAACCTGGCCAATATTAAATAAAAGAACTTTAAAATTCATATATTTATAGTTTGAGTTTATTTAAAATATTGCCTAACTGCAGCCATGTTTGGCTTGAATCAACAAGAATTGGACTTTGAGAGTGAGCTTGGGAGAGCTATTGCTCTCCCTTTATACCTTGTCTTGGAGTCAAGGCATGTTGCTGGGGTTAAGTATATTTGCAACTGTCTTCCAGGGGGTGCTTGTCCAATCTTGTAGCGCGCGCACAAGGAGAGTAGTATCAGGAGCCCTGTCAGCCCTATGGTCTGTAACATGGATCCTGTTGCCCAACTCATTCGTGGCTCATTGGAAGGAGCCAGTGCGTTACATTAAACAGAACTCATTTACTTTCCTGTCGTTGTGGTGGCAAGCAAAAGAGGTGCCAGAGGAAGTTGTGTTTCCAAAGTGGTATAATCATACTGCAACACTCTTGATGGTGATATTCTCCACCGCCTTTTTGCTTCATGAATTATACCGGGTTTTGGAGTGTGTGTCCCAGAATGGTGGGAAAGTTTTAGGGCCTGGGAAGGACAAAGGAAGAATTCCCACGGTTTTGAAATTGGAAGACTTGGAACTGATCCACCAGACGTTTAGCCGAGTTCAGTTTCAGGGACGTTTGACAAAGGCAGCGGGTGAGGAGGATTCGTTTGCCTTGCAGTTAAGTCAGGTTCTGTTGGCACTTCCAGTAAAGCAGTCCAACTGGGTGCGAGAACTTTTGGAAGAGCAGTCAGGGTTACCTGTATCAGTGGAGGAATGTCTGGATTGGATTGATCGTGCAGCATGTCCAGATGAGACGCAGGATTCGGCCTGGGCGGCTTTACTGCAGTGTGGTCAAGGGAAGAAGTCAGTGGAGGAGTATGGCCAGATGTTCCGCGCATTGGCAAGAGCAGCAAAGGCACCTGAGACTCAGCTTCCACGCATGTTTCGCCAAAACTTGCAAGCTGATCTATTATTGGCAATGGCGGCGGTGAAACCTGCAGCGACGTTGGAGGAAGAGGTGGGTTTGGCCTTGCAGGTAGAATGACAGTTGAGTTTGGTACGGGCCCGTCAGGAAGTTGTGCGAACCCCAGTGGGATTCCGAGGACAGAGTGGTGGAAGAAGGGCAGGTTCTGAGCCCATATATGGTACTAAGGGGTTTAGCTATGTGGAGGAAGGGAAGAAGAGTCAAGGGAATCCTGAGGGTATGGTGGAGGTGCGAGAGACAAGGATTCCCATTGGGATTACCACTCAGGATCCTGAGGCTCAGAATAAGAAGGCTCCTTATAATTTTCGCAAGAAACCGGTGAATCCGGTACCTCAAAATAAACCGCTTACTTCATCTTATCCTTATCTGATTTTGCCCATCAGTGTGCTCGTGGGGGATGAAGGAAGGGATTGCGGTGAAGTTCTAGCTTTGATTGATACCGGAGCTGGGGAGAATTATGTTGAGGAGAAGTGGGCAAGAAGCCATGGATTGTCATTACAGAAGGATGGATGGGTGAAGTTGGCAGACACCTCCAAAAGAACGGCGGCATGGCGAGTACAGGCCAAGGTCCTGTTGAGGCAAGGCCTGGAGGTATTCAGGAGGAGTTTCACGCCGTGGCTCACCTGCCACATTCTGTGGTGCTGGGGATGAGATGGTGGCACCATGTCCATCCACAGTTTGATATGAAGAGAGAGAGAGTTCTGCTGTCGCCTAGAGGCTAGGGGTCGTTTGAATGGACGTTTCAGTCCCAAGGTTCGTTGGTGAAGCACATGGGTGGAATCACCCTCAAGTGTGTCAGCGGAAGGATTGCCAAGGGAGTATCAGGATTTCGCGGAGGTGTTTGAGCCTAAAGGTGATGCGCCTTTTTCACCTACAGGGGACTTTGCATTTGGTTTCCGGTTTAAGGAAGGCTCTGAGTTACCAAAGGGCTGTCCAGTCTATCCGTTGAATCCCCAGGCCTGAGAGGCATTGGAGGGTTATGTCCAGAAGATGCTGGATATGGGTTTGATTGTGCCCTCCAAGTCGCCGGTGGTTTCGCCAGTCCTGTTGGTTCCCAAGTCAGGGGGAGTTACGTCCTTGTGTTGATTTCCGACGCCTGAATGAGGTAACGGAACCTGATCCCTATCCAATGCCACTCATGGAGAACATTCTGCCCATGATCTCCGGGTGTGGGGTGTTCACCAAATTGGATTTGGTGGACGCTTTTAATCAAATTCCTGTTCGCCCTGAGCACCAGCGGTATACAGCATTCAAATGTCATCTGGGAAACTTCGAGTACAGGGTTATGCCATTTGGCCTACGCAATGCCCCTGCAGTTTTCCAGCGCATGATTGATCGTGTATTGGGGGACTTAGTGGGTAGGTGTTGTGTTGCCTATATGGATGACATCCTGGTGTTTTCCAAATCGGTACAGGACCATGTGAGGGATGTGAGAAGTGTGTTGGAGGTGGTTAGGAACGCGGGCTTGAAGTTGAAGCCATCCAAGTGTGAGTTCAATAAAGAATCGGTGTCCTTCCTAGGAAACGTGGTCCTCCAAGAAGGGATAGCGATCTGTCCTGATAAGTTGCGAGCAGTGCGGGAATGGAAGGCTCCTGGGAATAGGACTGAAGTGCGAAGCTTCTTGGGGGTGGTGAATTTCGTGCGGAGGTTTTCTAGGGATCTGGCCCAATGGGCTGTGCCGTTGACAAGACTGACGGGAAACGTGCCATTCGTTTGGGGGGAGGCTGAGGAGAGGGCATTTCAGCAAGTGAAGACGAGTTTGCTGACAGCCCCAGTTCTGGCACACCCTGACCCAAACAAACCATTCGTGGTAGAGACTGACGCGTCAAATTTTGCACTTGGAGCTGTGTTATTGCAGGAGGGTAAAGATGGGGTTGAACATCCTGTCTGTTATTTCAGTCGGAAGATGGCACCAGCTGAAACCAACTATCCAGTTTACAATAAGGAACTTTTGGCAATAGTTGCAGCCTTAGGGGAGTGGCAACATCACCTATTGTATGCCAGGCACCCGGTTGTCATCCAAACGGACCATCGAGCCTTAGAATACTATAAGTCCCCACGCCTGATGAACCAGAGGCAGGCCCGGTGGCATTTAGAGTTAGTTCAATATGACCTGCGGATTGAATACAAGCCAGGAAAAAAAAATATCTTTCCAGATTTATTGAGCCGTGATTCTGGACTGGTGTTTTCTGATGAGGAGTTGAGGAAGTTCAACACAGCCACGATGTTGCCACAGAACTTGTTTGCAACAATCCAGGGCTGGAGAGATGGAATGGCAGGAAGAATCCGGACTGCACAGCAAAGATGTGAGCTGGGCCAACGGATAAGAGAAGAGACAGGGGAAGGTGAGGCAAGCAGGGGGCATGCGGGATTCTCAGTTCGGGGTGGTATCATACACCATGAGGGAAGGATTTGGGTCCCGGTGAAGAGTCTGCAACAAGAGGTAATGGCAGCTAATCACGACCATCCTCTGGCAGGTCATCCCGGTCAAGAGAAGATGTTAGATCTTGTTCGCCGTCACTATTCATGGAGAGGTGTGGGTGAGGCGGTGCGGAAGTATGTTTCACATTGTGTGGTTTGCGCCAGGGCAAAGGCCCAATGGGTGGCACTGGGGGGAAAATTGAAGCCGCTTCAAATTCCTTCTAGGCCATGGTCCTCAGTGAGTGTGGATTTCATCACAGGACTGCCCAAGTCACAGGGGATGGATGCTTTGATGGTGGTGGTGGATCGTTTAACTAAATATGCAGAGTTTTTCCCTTGTCAGTCGACCATTTCTGCAAAAGTGGCAGGACAGATTTTTGTAAATGAGATTTTCTCCAGACATGGGGTGCCTGAAGAGATTGTGTCAGATCGGGGTCCGCAATTTACATCTAAATTTTGGCTCCACATGTTGGGAAATCTAAAGATCAAGGCTTGCCATTCGTCAGCATATCATCCTCAGTCAGATGGCCAAACTGAGAGAGTAAATCAGATATTAGAGCAGTATTTGAGGTGCTATGTTTCAGGGCGGCAGGATGACTGGGTATATTGGGTGAAGCTGGCTCAATTTGCTTATAACAATCATAAGCATTCATCCACGGGTATGACCCCATTTTTCGCAAATCACGGCCAACACCCAGAGGGTATGGGGCCTAGGGAGCAAGGGCGGAATCCAGCGGCAGATGAACTGTCACGAGATACCCGTGACACCCTGGAGCTCCTGAAGAAGAATTTGGTGGTGGCAGTCGCAGCTCAGAAGAGGAAGGCAGACCGGCATAGATCTGAAGGTAGAGCTTTCAAGAGAGGTGATTGGGTCTTGGTGAATGCTCAGAACTACGCCTTGCCTGTAAGGAGCCAGAAATTGGGGCCGGTGGCGTTGGGCCCATATCAGGTAGTGAGGGCGGTGAACGAGGTGGCATTTGAGCTGAAGCTCCCAGAAGGGTCAAGAGCTCATCCAGTGTTACACGTATCGCAGCTCAAGCCATTCTTTGGCCAGCCACCTGAAAGTCCTTCCCCTTTATTCCCAGCTGGAGAAGGAGCCAAGGAGTATGAAGTTGAGGAGATTCTTGACACCAAAGTGGTGAGAGGACATCGTTCATTCTTGGTACGTTGGGTGGGTCATCCTATTGAGGAGTCCACATGGCAGTCAGCTAGGGATTGTGCCCAATGTCCTGAGAAAATCCAAGAGTTTTTCCTGTCTAGGGGGGGTGATGTGACGGTTGAGGTTTATCCTCAGCATCACATTGCCCTGATCTTGGGTAAGACAGGGCAGGCTGTGTCTGGATGTATGGAGGAGGAGGGGGAGTTGGTCCTGGCAGGGACGCCTAAGGGGCAGGAGCTTGGAGTAGGCCAAGGAGCCAGATGGGCGTCCAAGTCGAGGAAAACGAGAATCAGGTAAAATGGGGAGTTTCGAGATTCGATTTGGATTCGAACCAAGAATGGAATGGAACAGGTGCTTGGAAGTTTCGCGGTTCATTTGGAATTCGAAATGGAACTGGTGCGGAACTGTTGAGAATCGGAACTGGCACAGAACCATTGAGTGAGGATTCCGCGATCCTGCTGTAAGGTTTACACCAAGCATTAGTCAGATTAGCACCATAAGCTTGTGTTATATTTTATATTAGCTTGTAGCATGTGTATATAGGGAAGGAACTGGGAGCTGGAGGCTTCTCAGTTCTGTTTTCTATCAACCTGGCCAATATTAAATAAAAGAACTTTATAATTCATATATTTATAGTTTGAGTTTATTTAAAATATTGCCTAACTGCAGCCATGTTTGGCTTGAATCAACAAGAATTGACTTTGAGAGTGAGCTTGGGAGAGCTATTGCCTCCCTTTATACCTTGTCTTGGAGTCAAGGCATGTTGCTGGGGTTAAGTATATTTGCAACTGTCTTCCAGGGGGTGCTTGTCCAATCTTGTAGCGCGCACAAGGAGAGTAGTATCAGGAGCCCTGTCAGCCCTATGGTCTGTAACATGGATCCTGTTGCCCAACTCATTCGTGGCTCATTGGAAGGAGCCAGTGCGTTACAAGTATTGACATTATGATAGCTTTTGTAGGATGCATCAAAGGTAGTCCCACAAAACCATAAAAATTCTATCATCTGAGAAATCTTTGATCGGCATTCAAGGCGGAGATCATATCCCAATTCAGCTCCTTATGTCACTTCATATAGATTTATTGCAATACAAGCATCAAAATTAGACAATGTTCCCACACCATTAATTATTTGGGCTTCTTGATAAAATTTGGTTGACAAAGTTTTTAATTTACTCATACTTACGGAACTGGATGCCCATGAATTCCTGTTCTGGTTGGTGATGAGCTCAGGGCTGCTGAATTCACCCATACTTACATCCTCAACTCTTAGTAAGTCCATTCATTGGTGGCTAATTGGGGTTGTTTGAGATTCTTGCTCTCCATATTAAGATAGTTGATCATGGTAACCAATTTTTTGATGATCTGCACACACCACCATGGTCATCTTGAGAATCTTGTAGAACGCAGGAATATTGCTCTTCTGAAACTCCACCAGCTTTGGAGTTGACAAAATTCCGCGATCTCAGGGGAATTATTGCTGATTTTTGTCCACCAGATAGTGACTTTAACTGTTGAGATAGAGCGCCATAATGGGTAAGCGGCCAGGGCTTCAGGTGCCTTCCATGGAGTTCCATTACTGGATTCATAAGAGCTTTCATCCCTGGATGAGGAACCCTTTCTGATTAGGACAGATCCGCCTTCATGATCCTTGTGACAACAGCTAGTATCCCCTTTAAACTTGAATAAACAATTGGTGATGGTCTTCACCCACTTCTTCTGACCCAACTTCCATGCCTTCAACTTATGTTACTTCCACCGCAGTTTCTCAAACTCTTTGGTAAGCTGGCAGAGCTTGTCAGCATTTTTTTCTTAGTTTTTCACTAGCAGTATGACTTGATCTTGGCTCTCAATCATGTTCAAACCCTTTTTCATCATAGTTTCCTCCATTACTCCAACTTGGCCCATCATTTCTATCCTCGCTTAAGGGATATAAAACCTAAAACTGTAATTTCAAGTCCTGATAATAAAGCCAAAACCCCTTAACTTCAGCTTGGATTTGAGTCTTCATGTCACTGACTAACAGTTGTAGTCTTGCGACTTCTTATTTAGCATCTTTTTGTTGCTTAATAAGATAGTGGATTGACTAAAAACCTTCAAAGCAGTTTCCATTCTAATGTATATAGGTCCACAATTTTGGGAAGTCTACACTCACCAGGGCCAACTCAGCCACTTCCCTCTTCACATAAAAAGTTCTTCAATAAACCTATTAAATCCTAATTTACAGATAACGTCGGCCCAGAAACCCCCCTGTAGTGAGCACAACTTGTTAAAAAGTGGTCACTGCACAAGTTTGAGAGGGTTTATTTCCTAACTAGTACACCTTCCTTTATGACGACAGGAAGCACAAATCTAAGCTACAATGGTTCAAGTGAAACTTGACCTTTGTTCACTTTAATAATTTAGGCACTCGCAGCCTACAATAAACTAAACAATTACTAGTAAACTCTAGTAAACCCAAAACAGGATAATTTTATTAGGGAAATCTTTTCATATATATATAGGTTAGTCATGACAATCTATTTAACCACCTATTAGAATCACCAGCATCAGTCAATAGAGAAAAACTTTACATTTATCCATCCACCTGAAGCATTGAAATTCTACTTTTTAGAACTTCCATTTTCTCAATTTCCAAGTGTAAGCAGTTTTTCTCTCAAGTCTAGAAAGCAAAAACTATCAAGGATCATTCCTGATAAATTATGGAAATTTAATGATCATATCAACCTTAATTGCTAATTTGGAGTTTCCTCCTCGGGATCCTAAAAAATTGATCTGGATTTATATGATTAAGTATTAAATCAGAGCTTCCTCCTCAAAAGCCTAAAAGTCATCACTACCAATAAATCATATGGGGATTCTCCTTAATAAATCACTAGTATCAGAACATATTTTTTTAAGCATAATAAAATTAGGATCTCAACATTACCCCAATTTTATTATTAAGTTAAGAAAATGTGTTTTCTGATAACTAGTTGGTGAAGTTGACCATTACCTTGAAATGACTACAGAGTGGAGTGTACTCTAATATGAAATCTTGAAAAGTAGATCGTGGGAACACAATAACCAAAACTATCAGCTGTTACTTTCCTTTGCTGTCTTAGCATATTTTATATTACAATAATCATGGGTTTGGACAGACTAGAAAACTAGAGAACATCTGGAAAAAGCCTTTAAACAATAATATAGATTAGCTACAGATGCATATACTCTGAAAGATCCCGTTAATGGGGAACCTTGCTAACTGGGTGCATGCTAAGTTCCTGAAGGAGTATCACCAGTGGACCAGTTTATCAGCCCCTATCTATAAATGATTTTATGGATCCCCACTTATTTTGGTTTCCTGAGGTTTGGCAAGTGGGGAAATGTTGTAATTGGTTTGAAAAACCATCAGCAATATGTAAAATTTACATAGTTTGAAATTTATAATTTTGGTTAAATCATTAGATACAGAGTTTAGTTGATTGGTATAATCCATTTTTACTCGCATTCCATAACTTTATATGAAGTAGCCAAAATAGTAATGAGTTACTTTTGGTAGATCTGGCAGGACAGCATTAATTAGATATTACAATGGCAGATCAAATTCTTAATCCCCACTGGTGCAACTCTCTATTCCTCAAATTATTGACCATCAAAGCTCATGGCATCAGATGTCAGATTATTTATCTTATTATTTAAAATTATTACATCTACCTTGCCCCACGCCGGCGTAAAATAAGCAGTAATAACTTCAATATTTATTTTGGCTATACAGCAAAATTAATATTACAATTGGAATATTGTTCTTATTATGGAAATGCCCCACGCCTTATGTACTCACTTCTTGGCCTAATTCGGTTACCACGCCAGTAGTCTACCACTCTTAAGAGCTGCTTAGTAACCATGAAATGTAAAATGAGAACTCTGGTAGAGAAGGCATAAGTAAGCGAAATTGCCATATAGAGGGTGTCTTTTAACTAAGCAGTTAACTCTAGGCTATTATAAATTTTCATATAGCGAGCCTCTGAGCTGCCAGCATTAATAAATATTGTGTTGTGCACAATTTTTTTATAAATTAAACCTTTTTTCTGATAATAAGATTCTTGTTAATTTTTTATTCAGATTGCTGTCTTCTTAAAGTATATGGTGTTGTTGTGTTGTTGACCTGCGCACTTGAAATATGACGTCCTAGCTCCAAATTCAACAAGTAAGTAGGACAAAATTAAGGTGAGTACTAATAAAATGTATTTTTTCAATTTATTAATGTGAAGTAATTGACTTCACAATCTCTTGATGTTTTCTGACTAAGGTAACTTAGTTAATCAATTTACATGTATTTGCCCAATAAACGCTGATAATCCAGGTTGAGGACTCCTGTTATAACTCAAAAAACAAATCTAATGACTCCCTCAACACTATTAATATGTAGCAAGCAGTTTAGAATTATACTCAGGGCTATGTTGGTAGAAACCACTTTTGTTCAACTGGTTTTAATTTTTTCCTCCTCAGTGGCATAAAATGGCATGTCCTCTGCTGCATCTACTGAGTTGGGTAGCTTTTTCATGTTTCTCCAGATGTAGAATATTGCAAAGTAAAGCATAAGTAGGGTACTCAACAAGACAAAAGGAAACCTTCAGCTGGAGTCAATATTATCCAAGACAAGGGGAACTTTATAATTGAGGAGTGATAATAACCTTCTCTTAGATTAATGACTCCTTCATATACATTCATAAGCTTTGTCACAATAAGTGTATCATACTGGCTATTGTCCATGGCAACTGCAGGAGCTGAGATAGCTAATTTGCCAACTTGTATTGGCAGTGAAGAATATGCATCTATCGCCATAATATTGTTTGGACTGGCAGTGCTTAATCCTAAGTGTAATTAAAGTCAGGGGAAAGATTGATCTTATTGATGAGATGGTATGCTATAAAATTGATCAGGGATCCCGTATCCAAGATAGTCATTAATCTGACCTCCTGAATTACCACTTCAACTTTGGTAAAGGTTCCTCCAAACTTTGGCGGGAGGGCTAACACCTGTTTAAGGCGGAACGTTATATTGTGCTTATCTGGCAGTCTCAGGATACTTCTTTTTGATCTCCATTAAACTGTGTACGCTCAAGATGAGTCATATCAACAGGTCAAGGTATTGAACAGAATTACTGGAAGTATCAGTTCTTCTTGGACACGCAATAACTTGACTATGGTAAGTGTCCTCCAGGAACTGGGTACCATCTTTTTTCAGAGTTCAAATGATCCTAAAAAAATCTCAGCAAATGTACCTAAAGTATCATAACATGTGTCTTAATAAACCTCTCTCATAGTCATCTCTGGAATTAGTCCCAATGCATTCTTTTTGCAATCAGCAATGTTTCACTTTCAGGTACTTTAGGTCTGCTGGCTTTAGAGGTACCTGACCTTAAGCAAACCTCCCTTTCCCTACTCAGAAAGGGGAGGGTTTTTCTTAATACACTCATCTTCTTTGTATTTATTCTTCTTGAATTAGTTACATTTGAGCTTCTCCATCTTCTTACGCTTTGCTGCCTTAACAGTATACACTCTGGGTATATGGAAGCCTTTTGGGTGTCTCTGTCTTGTGTATATCAACCACATTGAGAAGGTCTTCTCTAATGTCGAAGACAGAGTTGAAGATTCATTTGACTGAAGTGACGTGCATGGCTATGTCAGGATTACTATGTAAACCAGCAACAATGGCAGCTAAGTATCGTCCAGTGTAAGCATCTTTAAGGTCATCAGAGTTTGAGCCTCAATATAGAAGTGACTCACAAATTTGGCCAGAATTTTATTTTGAAGTAGTGTAACCTCATGAAAGCTTGTTTCTTCATTCTCAATCCTTGTTTGGAACCAAATTTTTTTATAAGAGCTTCCTTCTCTTCACTCCAGGTGTATAAGTCTTACATATGGGGTACCTTTAACCTTTTAAACCATATGGTTTAAACAAGACAAGGTATTCTTAACCTTTTGATGACCAGTAACAACTTCTATTGTGGCTTCATATACATAGAGGAAAGTTGCGATACTCCCTTCTCCAGGTATAACTTTTGTCCTTAAAGGTAGGTTAAAGGTAGTGCCTTCCAATACTGTCACAAAGTGTACTCCAAGTGCTTCAGACTCAGTTTTTTGGCATGTGTGTTGATCTGCACAACTTTCCATGTGATCATCAGCGTTTTTGATCCTGTAGAGGGTTAAAATTATTGTTTAATTTTCTATAGAGTATGTCTTGGTGCGACAATCAACAAATTAATATGTCTTTCAAGAACAACTTTAACATTACCTAGGCTCTTAACTCATATTTCCTGATCTTGAATTTTTTAAAGAGTGTATAAGGAATAATTTTGTAAGAACTTGTTCTTATCTTATAATAATACGATGCTTTGATTCTAGTATTCCTTCATTTGTTGTCATTTGGCACTTTGAGGAAGCTTCTCATTCTTGGCTTTCTGCTCTTCTATGAGTGTATCCCAGCGTCTTTCAGCTTCTTTGAGACGATGGTGAATTTGATAAATGTCTTCTCAGCTAGCTGATTTTCTTCTCATAATGCTCTTCAATTTGTTGAGTCACTTGTCATTAGAATGAGTAGACATATAAGTCGCATGGGATACTATAGCCTGCTTAGACTAGGCTACTTGTTCAGGATTTTAGGGTACCAACTGAGTCTCTAAGGTTCAGTGGGCTTCAAGCTCATCGATTTTCTTCAGGGCGGGCTCTAGTCAAGATTCAAAGAGCTGGGTCTATTATTCCACATTATGATGGCTAGTAGAATCATAGGCTGCATCTTAGATGAAGCTTTGGCGTTTTTTCTTCAAAGCACTTAGGGAAAAATCTCCAAGTAGTTTCTGTGTCCTTTCCTCAGATTCACAATTTCCTTTC
>JAKSZP010002090.1:0-32860 GCA_022478985.1 Massospora cicadina | reverse complement strand
CCTCCTCCACAACTTTGGGTCATCACAGATTGACATCACTGAGGTTCAGGAGTATCACCTTCACCCCAATGAACACATAGCATGGAATGATCAGTTTGAAGGCAACTCCTTCTGGACAGAACATGTCGCCCTTATAAATCTGGATCCCCAGTGTCAGGATTTGGCCTCATATGGGTGAAGCCTCTTAATAGAGGTTCAAATCTCATACTTAATTATAAGGGAATGCTGAGATGTGCTCCTCACTTACTTGAGTTTAGCTATTTCAAAGTATAAGGATCCTTTTCAATAATATTAAATAGTGAATCAAATGTTTAAATAAGGTGGGAATTGATCCTGATTGTTAGTTTAAAGCTCTAAATACCAGTGACTTATGCCAAGGATAACCAAAACCTTATTTATTATTCTTTCCTATAACTATTGGCAACCTAAGCTGACCAATTTTCGCTAGGATAGGCATCTATTGCCTAGTAACTTCCTTAACTCCTCCTGCTACTATCTTTGCTTATCTATTTGATACCTATTATGAATCCTCTCTCTCATCCCACTTTTAGCCCTGAGGTACTATAAATACCTTAAGGCTTTATCTAAATAAACATTATTTCTCCTACCACTAGTTTATATTGTAGGTTTTTACACCTCCAGTGTGACCAACCCACCAGGATTTTTGGGGACCCTGCCTCAACTAAAGGGCAGTGGGATTTCATCCCCTGCATCCTGACACCCAGAAAAAAACCACAACTTCTCACAACACCTAGGTAGTTGCCTTATACTGGCCAAGCTCATAACGCCTGGATTCTCCTTTTTCGTCATCAGTATATACATGCCTCAAGCAGGGGATGACTAGAAATGACTTCTGGAGGAGCTAGTCCACCTGAATATCTTGAAGAATACAATCTTAATGTGAAATTCAACTTTACAATAAGCTGCATTTTTGATTCTTACCCTCCTACAACAAATGAACGCTCTGGATCCAGCAGACTCCAGGACTTCCTTCGCACTAGTGGCTTCAAAGATTCGCTGTCACCCTCTGCATCTGGCCTTAGTTGAATGATCAGGATCTAGTACAATGGAGGGAATTTTTAGTCAGCATCGCACATTGACTTGACACTAATAGGATCTCTTCTGTTAGCTGTGTTGCATTTCTAATGGCCTGGGACAATAATATCAATGATCACAGATCACTCATTGTTGTCCTTATCACCACGCTCAGACCATTCCGCAGGTTCTGTACAAGGGTTGCCCCAGCTTCTTTAAACTTTTACTTTGTTAGGGAAAAGTTGTTTTCAACCATATGGGACAACCTTTTCACCCCACTTGAGCAACCTCAGCGCGAGTTGGGCAGCAACCATGGTGGGAATTATCCAGGTGGCTTATATATGTGCCAAAGCTCAGATGACTGCGGCTCTCACCAGAGTCAATAAGGCTAAGGCTAGAATTAGGGACCTGGGATAGAACTGCAAACATTATCCCTCTCTCAGTTGGCTGAATGACTGGGAAGCTGCTCAAGAAGCCCTTTGCTCAGAAATTTTCACTGCAGGAAGAGCGGGTAGCCAAGTTCACATCTTCCCACTAATATGCCAGAGGGAATGCCTCACCCTCTCCTTCTTTCAGAAGCAAAAAATAAGATCTAAAGCGCAGGAAATCATAGCACTGAAGATTGGCACCACCACTTCAACGGACAAAACAGTTATCACATAGAAGATGCACCGCTTCTACTCCAACCTGTTCCATGCTGACCAGATTAGCCCTTCAGATATCCAAGACTACTTATGGCGTACTCTAGCGCCTTTCACTGACCCACAGGAAGATGAAGCTCTTCTAGACCCTATGACATGTCAGAAGGTTACTTAAATCCTCCATAAATCTCTGCGATCTAAAGCCCCTGTCCCTGATGAAATACATTTTTGAGATATACTTCCAGAAATTTCAGTGACAGCCAAATTCATCTGTGACCATTTCACCAAACTTTTGGCGTAAGGCGAGGTCCTCCATGATTCTAGGGGTTCAATCACAACTCTCATTAATAAGAAGTCATACTGTGAGAACCTGGTCAACTGGCGCCCTAAACTTTGATTAATGTGGATCACAACTTATTCACAAAGCTTCTGGCCAACCGCATAACAGAATGGGTGTCTCCTCACCTGAACTCCCCCAATATGGTTTTATTCCGGGGAGGTTGCTAAGGGATAACTATAATGAACTCCATGCGACTTTACTAAATTACGCAGGGAAAATGGCTTTGTGGCTCTTCTATATATGGAGAAGGCTTATGATTGTGTTGCTTGTAAGTACATAGATGCTTCCTTAGCCCTCTTCCACCTTCCCTCTACAGCAAGACGTTAGATCTCAGCGCTTTATGGCCAGCTCCATACCAGGTTCTTGCACCAACAGGATTAACAACTGCAGTTACTATTGGGTAGGGTCTCCGTTAAAATGATTCTTTGAGCCGTCCTTTTAAATATCTTTCTTGATCCCCTATTGCCTCTTTTCAGGTGAAGCTGATAATGATCATAGTACCAGGTAAGTCCCCTTACCCACATTATGGCATTTGCAGATGACATAACCAATGCGTTTGATTGCCCTGAGGGCACATCCTTGCTTCTGTGATTCTTTAGAGGTACATCAAGGCATCCAACGCCAAATTCAACACCTCCCAAACAACAATAGTACAGGTTGGCTCACTTATATTCCCTCACCATTTGGTCTAGAGCCTACGTATGTCACCTTCCGTCACCTGAGGATCCTGACCAACTCACAAGGAGTTGAACTAAGTCCAATGAGGACGTTATCCTGGAAGCGGTGAGCTCCAGGATTTTAGCTGGAACAGACAAAATACAAGCACCTAATTTAGGCCCTGATGGCTAAAATGTTCCTCATATCTAAAGTTTGGTTTTTCGCGCATGCCTGTCCATTCTCATACTTATTCTATATGCAGCTCAACGTTATTATCTGCTGTTGGATCTGGGGCTTCAACTATTCAACTACGGCACTGTCAACAATAGCTAACCCCACAATGAAGGGGGCCTAGGGCTTCTGGACACCCGCACTCATGCCACCTCCATTTCTCTGAAGCTCTTTCACCCAATTGTATTCTGGGATGCGACTGCCATGCACCAGTGGGCGCCTGCCCTCCGCCAATCTATGTCAGCATCTTTATGGGCCTTCCTAGAGCATCACTGATATCTTTAGGGGTGTGACTCACTATAAACCCAGGCCATCGCCTGCAAACCTATTTCTCCAAATATTGGAAGCAAGCTTCCTTGCACTGAACACGGATACAAAAATTTTAACTAAAATCATGGATAACCGTTTAGGGATTGTAGCATCTGCCACCATCTCCCCAGAACAATTTGGTTTCATACCCAGAAGGTCGATTTGGGACAACGTACACTCTGTGGCTAACGCATGCCAGTCCACAGCCTCTGGGGCACTTGTATTCTTGGACCAACAGAAGGCCTATGATAGAGTAAACTGGGAATACCTCAGGGCCTGCCTCCATCAATTCCGCTTACCCCCTCACTTCATCAACTGGGTAATGCTGCTCACGGAATCTGCAACAATTGCAGTGCGTGGCCCAGGCTTCCTAACGGAAGTAGTCCACCCTCAAAGGGGCTTATGACAAGGGGACCCCCTTATCCCACTCTTATACAACTTCAGTCTTGACCCACTACTTTGAAACATGAATGCCCAACTCACTGGGGTCCATGTGCCAGGCCAAGCCCCAGTCAAGATGATGGCGTTTGCAGATGACTGTGTGGTTGGGGTGTCTAATAATAAAGATGCACGCGCACTTGAAGCTCTCATCCAGGAGTATTCCCGGGTAAGTAATGCTGCACTGAATGCTTCCAAAACTGAAATCATCCTCCTTGGTTGGTGTCAAACCTGCTGGGCCCCAGCGACCAGTGCCCAGCCCGGCCCTCTGCTCGCACACGTGCTCGCCCTCCCAGCTCACCCCACACCGCCCCACTAGTGCTCCCCTTCATGCCACGCCCTACCATAGGGCCAGTCCGCCATCTGGGCGTGTGGGTGGAGGCAGGCGGGTACACATCAGCAGTAATGGAAAGTCATATTCTAGACAACGTGACGAAGCGCATCGCCTCCCTCAGAGCCCACCCTACTTCCCTTACTGGCAGAGTTGTTTTAGCCAACTCTATGCTCCTCTCCAAAGTCTGGTTTGGAGCCCACGCCATCCCCTTCTCACCAAGCTTTTTCAAATCCTTGTATGCCCTTCTGCAAGGACGGCTTTGGTCAGGCTGCCCACCACCAGTACGGCTAGAGGTCATATTTGGCCCTCATCATCATGGTGGCATGTGCCTGCTTGACTTCAAAGCCCATGCTGCCAAGATCCTGGGCACCTGGATTGCGGCCATCACCGCCCCTACACTCCCCTCCCAACACTGGTCCCGCGCAGCCCGCTCCAACTTCTCCCACACCTTAGGCCTTAACAATCCATCGAACCCTCACTCCTTGATAAAATCTCTGGCTTCACACCCATCGGCCACAGGTCCTCACGGGACTAAAACCCACTACAAACGAATCCTCCTCTCCATGCAGAGCGCTGAGTGGAGAATTTGTATTAGCGGACACACAGCCCAGAGAGGCCGCCCATCTCCTCAGTTCACACAAGAGGTACAGGGGCTACCCATCCAAGATGGCGTGATCCCCACACGACCCCATGTCCTATCCAAGGTGGACTACCTGGACATGATGGACATCCCTTACTCCATTGAGACTCAGAAGACTATTTGGAAATACGCACACCATCCTCTGCTGCAGCCTCAAATCTGTTCCCATGTGTGGCGCTGCCTGAGGCGGGTGTACCATGTGGCTGAGCGCTCTAACGCTTTACACTCATCCTGCGTCGTGTGTGGCCAGTATGGAACGCTGTTCCACAGCATGGAGAAGTGTCATACCTCTAGAGTGATATGGCGCGAAGTTCAACGTCTGCTTGGCCAGGATCAAACACATCCCTTCAGTCTGTCAAGAGATATGTTTGCTTTATCAATGGCCTCCCCCCTTCCACCCTCCCTCCATGCTCTGGTGGTTGCAATCGCCATGTGGACTATCCACAAGATTGTCTTGGATGCCATCGCAGGCTCCACCTCCACCCTCCCAGAAGCTGTCCACAGATTCCGGTCTCATTTGGTGGGCCACTTTCAGGCGTAATATTTGGATACCTCCCACCGCGTCGCCAACAGCTGGTCTCCTCCTGGTTCCCAGTTTGGCTCATCAAATCAGACCCTTTCCTCCACACGTGTTCAATTGTGGCTACAGCCCCTTCACACGTTCCCTCCACCTCCCCATAGTGGCGTTCCCGCTGGCAACAAGAGATAGCATCGCTTCTCTGGGGTGCCTTCCCTGTAACTAAGTTTTGTTTCTTTCAGGTCAAATTCGGAAGTGTCCGTCCCATGGTCAGCCTTCCTCACAATAAATCAATAAAAGCTTCCTTGCACTGAGATGATTGGGTGCATAGGTATACCACACATTCTCATACAGAAGGGATGGCATTGGCCTCAGCCGCTGTCACCATGTGATAGTACACAATAACCAGGTAGTCATATCTCACCTCAATTCCCAGAATAGACCTCCAATCCGCCTGCGCCTCCTTGAATTCCTCACTCCTTCAACGAGAATAAACCTCCAAAGGCTCAAGAAAGATGTTTACCACTCAATATAGTCTATGAAGGTGTCTAACACCCTATGGAGGACACTCCATTATTCATACAGGACAGTAATCAAACTGGCCTACCTTTTAACACCGCAGCTGCACTCATTGTTTAGTCCTCTTGACTCTCATTTCCACAGCTTTTTCAAATGCTCAAGGGCCACCGTGCTCTAACCCAAGGTCAGCGCGCTTCTCCATACCCTTCCATGACCTGCAACCCTGTTCAAGGTCTGTTCTTTGTGCAACCATACCTAGATGCCACCAACCCATCTGAGTCCTTGCCTATGCCATGGTACTATTGAAATATACAATTTCTTCCTTTAGAAGGCTTTTGACTCAGAAGTATGGATCCTACAGCACATGATTTCCCACATCCAGGTGCATTTTAAGATGGCCCTGAAAGCGACAAATATGTTTAAAACTCTTCCTGATCATTCTCAACTACAGCAAGGCTCTGGCGCACCAACTCCCCTCCTTTTCTCAACGTCTTCTCCCTCCCTTTCCATCACCTCCAGCTCTCAGGAACCCAGGTGAGATAAAAATCCACTGAGGAATCCCCTCATGTTGGGACCATCAAGTATTAAAAAATAGAACATGAATTATATATAGCTTATTATCAGTGTAGCACAAACCTTAATATGTGAAATTTTCTTGCTGATAGATTTTTACTCATAAATAAACATTTATCAAAAAACTCATTAGAAAAGGGAGGGTACACTAGTGGCAGAGTATGGACTTAATGACCACTGCCTCCTGAGTTTGATCCCAGTGATAAACTTTGGATAGGGGACAATTATGATCGTGTTGGTGTTGCACACCAATGCTAGAACTGAGATAGCAGATAGCAAAGGCGGTCCATGGAGTTCCTGGCCTATCATACGCCGCATGTGGAGGTTTTCCAGGTTTTAACTCCTTTTTACATCAATTAAATCCCTTTAATTGGTGTGGTATCATCCCCAGGTTGGCCCACCTCAAATAAAATTTAATTTTACATTTAAAACTTAAAAATTAGAGACCTTATTAGAATATTTTAATTTTAAAGATTGAACTACAAATAATTAACATGATAAGTCTCAGGTTCCTCTTTTCTTCAACCACTTTTTGGGAAAATTGATCTTGCAACTTAATCTATAAAAACGCTCACCATTTTATTGGTTTTTTTCCTATGTTAAAAACTTAATGCCTGCTGCTCCAACGTGGGGTGGTTGTGCGCCACCTACTACTGTACTTTGCAGGTGCAAAAGAATTTCCAGGCTAACTTGTCTAGCCCTTAGCTCCTTATGGTCATTTGATCCCACCATCAGACAATCCTTTTACCTTGTGCATACCCAAGCGGTGCCTTGAAGCCTCCTGGTTCTCTCCTGAAGCAAATATAGTTTGACCTTTAAGCTAGATATGGGAAGCTCTTCCCCTATGCTGATGCAGCTTTCTTTGAGTTATTTAAACAGCTACGCAGTACCAGTTTTATTAATTTTTGCCCCTTCATGAGGTATTTTAATCTCAGCTTCTCCATTAAAGCTAATACCACTGTTATAAAGACTATGTCATTGATTTTTCAGGGCACCCTATTCCCATGATTTTAACCTGGATGCCCAAAGACACCAATATTGTGGTTGATTTTTTAAAACTTTCCCACTTTCCCCCTGACATGCCCCACAAGGAGCTGATGTCCGTTTTACCATATATGTCTCCAGTCCCATTCTGTAGTTTGTGGTACTTAAAGGTTCACTCGCCTCACTGGCCTCATGCTTTTGTGACAATATGCTCTCATAATAACAATGTCTCTTTTTCAAATCCCCTTGTGTTTTTAGCCCTATTCCCCGGACCATCCTTTCTGGGCCCACGTGGAGAGTAGGCGTTATATACATCTAATTAATGAGTTGGGCCACTTAAAATTAAAAGTGATCCCTCAGTGTCTCCTGGCCAAAATATACCCCTTAAGAATTCACTATGCCACCAACCCACAAAAACTTTTTGTTTGAAATTAGCTCCTCCCAAAAGCTATTTGCAGTTGCTCCAGGCCCAGCTAATGATGGACGGGATCCTTTAAAATTCAACAAAGTAGTATATTATAGTAAGCCCAAGTAAGGTCCCAAAGAAAGGAGAAAAAGCTGGAGGCAAGTCTCTTGGCCATGGGCTAAATCTACCAGTGAGGAGCCTTTGGGTAATAGTAAATCCAATACTCAAGGCGAGCAGGAGGGTCTAGCTTCCTGAAAGCATGTACAAGGGCGAAACAGCCTTATCAGAGTCAGAGGAGTATTCCATTCACTATTTATTAGCCTAGTAATCTCCATCTATAACACAGATGTTTTCAGATTTTAAAATTAGATTCAAAAATATTTAGATTACATTATGTTAATGAGAAAATGATTCTTTAAGAAACTTTGTTTATTTTAATTTCTTAAATAAGTATTTAGTGATACTTTAAAACTATGGAGCTGCTTCTGAAGAGTCCACAGGTGCTAGGCCTTTGGTGAGCCTATTATGAGTAACTTGTATCTAAAATCTTATCAAGACCTGTTTTAGATTCATGGATGGATATATCCATGTTTAACTAAACTTTTTACATTTAGAAGGCGCTTTGATTCATTCTTGAAGCATTTGTTTCCATTTTCATTCTTATTTCAAAACTTTAAATTAATCAGATAATTGTTGTTGTAATCAGATTCTTCAGATTGCCATTTATAATGACAAAATTTGTCACTTTAACCCTTTCAAGTAAGTTTTTTGATTTCTTAACATATGATTCATCAGATTGCTATTTATAGAATGAATTTTCTCTCAAAATTTCCTCATGTATTTAAATAGATCTTATGGATTCTTATTCGTCATATTGACATTTATTGTAAGTCCTGGGGACCAGCCCCTGCAACTGGATAGGGAGCAACACCCCTTTTGGAAAAAAGGGGTCCAAAGGCCCCAGTGGACCCCCTGTCACAGTTGAGTGACTTGACGCATGTGGTAGATGAGCGCTGGGTGACTGCCCTTCCCCTAAATATGACCAGGTTTCTCCCCTTCCCCTCCTCAACCCTGGTAAGACTAATAGAGGGGGCCTGCCAGGAGATTATGCAAGCCAGGGACCATGGGCAGGCCCCTGGGACCCCTCACTCACCAGGGAAAGCATGCCAAAATTTTAAGGAAATAGCCAGTACTAGTGTCAGAGCCCAGTCTGCAAATTCTGGGCAGGAGGAGCTGGTCTGGACTGGCTGGGGCTGGAAATCAGATCAGCGCATGATTTGGGTTTTGAACCAGGTTGCAAGTGACTTGGACCAGTTGCCCCTACTCCCCAGGACAGATCTGGGAAGTTCAGATCATGTGAATAGTCAGATCAAGAGTTTAGACCAGGTTGTGAATGACCCAGCACTGTGGCCACAGCCCCCTGGGACAAATCTGGGGAATCCAAACCATATGAACAAGTTTACTCAAATGGTCAGGGCCTGATTGGTACCATCGACCTGGTTTGGTTTCAAAAATTCAGAAAAATCTGCAAAAGTTTTTTTTTGATTTTTGCCAAGATTTTGGACATCCGCCTGCCCTCCTCCCCACCAGCCAACCAAATCCCATTGCTGATCCCCAATCACCCAATCCCTCAGCATCCCCACTATGCGATTCTCCCTATACTTAAGGCAACTGCTCTGTCAAGGGGCAGTTGTCAGTTCATTCTCTAATTTTCCCACACTTTGTGCCAGATAAAAACTCGAATACCCTGGACATCTTGCCGCGGCCTCTGTCTGTTAACTTTTTTCAAAAATTCCACCGATAAATCTGGTGAAGTGCACCGCTATCCAGATACTCATCCCAATGTCACTGACTGGGTCATCCAGTTGCTCGACCCCACCACATGGTGGTGGATTGTATCCACTATAAACTGTCTCTCCCTCAATGATGAAGTCAATTCTCCATCTGCGTTCATGTATCTGTCTAACATGAAACCGTCCACTTCCACGCATCCATCTAATGCAGATCTGTCTGTTCGCTCCATCACTGGGATCTCTGAGACCACTCCCTGTTGGAGCAGCACCAAGGCCCTGCCCCAGTGCTTGCAAACTTGGCCCCCATACCTGGCTCATCTGCTATTGGCCCCACCTACCTGGGGACCCTGGAGCACCCCGCCCAAGGGGAGATCAGCCCTAACGCTCACCGTGGGTCTGTTTCCCTCTCCGCCCACACCCCTGTTTGCGCAGCAGCCCCTGTGCCACCCCTCGTTGGCGCGCAGACTCACCTGTTTGAAGCTGAAGGCCAGCAACCGCGAACCCTGTAGGAGTCGTCATCCTCCCTGCCTCTCCCGCCCTTAGGGGTTGCCCCCACAAGACTCGCGGTTGCCCCCATTGCAACCATCTGGTTTGCATTGGGGGCCTTCAGTATGTTAATGAACCTTTACTTTCCTCATGTCCCCAATAGAGCTCCTCTACTTAAGTCGCTTGGACCACTGTGCCTTTGGCATTCTGGGCTCTCCACTGGGTGCTCACACACACAGACTGGGATCCCAGTCTAATTATCAGCTGCATCCATGACATAATGAACTGACCAGTAACCTTGGCCTTCTCCACCCTCCTCGCTGGCACTGGCAAAGCATTGGCCTACGCTCTTACCTTAAATGTGCTCTCTCTTTGCGACCTGGCCTTCTCCTGCTGGTTGGCTGCCTCATTCATCTGAGCGTGCCACCAGGTTGTGCCAAACTGGTACCTGCCCCACTGAGCCCTGGCGACAAGTGTCACCCCATCAGTCAACATGATAGGGTTGGGGGTCCCCCTATCTCTTCTTATGAGGTGGACGACCAAATCCTGGGTGTCCTGGTAGAACTTCAGGTGCGCTTTACTGCTGATGGGGGGAAATCCCCCTTCCCTCTGATGCCCAGAATAGCGTAGCTCTCCTTGACGCCCTAGATGAGGATGCCCATTGCTGGGTCAGGGGAGTGCTCCACTCCGCTGCTAAGTCTGGGAACCACACCCTTTACTTGCGCTGGTCACTTCAGCGGTACAGGCCCCTGAGTCTAGACTGGCGCGCCTCCTTCATCTTTTCACACTAGGACAGACAGCCACGGACCTACCCTCCCTAATTGAAGCCTTTGCAGTCCTGGCTCCCACTGTGCCCATCCCTCCCAAAATCGCCATCTCTGCCTTCTGAGCTGCCTTGGACCCCATTGTGGCTGCTCATGCATCATGAGACCCCCTCCCCAGGTCCTTAGAAATTGCATTCTCTGTGGCCCATGCAATTAGGGCCAGGCCTTTCCATACCCCTGCGTGTGCTGTCGCAGCTCTTAAGGTTCCACGCGCCACCCCTTCCCCCTGCCAGTGGTTGCGGCCAAGGGAAGCGCCCCCCAGGCCTCGCCGCCCTCTGCGCCCCCTCTGTACCCACCTTGGGTACCTTCCCCTCAGAAGAACCCCTGCCTGACGTACCCCCTGCCCTCACCCTGGATTAGGAGAGTGGGTCCTCGATTCCCCAGAGTTCAGAGCCTGCCCATCTTGGCGCTATCATCCCCCAGTTAACCCAGATGCCCCCAAAGAGAGTGGAGCAGGCGTACACATCAACCATCGCTGCCCCATTTGGGACAAGGGTGAAGCAGAAACCTCTCCCCAGCTATAGACCAGCTCGGCGCCTCTTGGTCAATCTCTTCTGATGATGGGTCATGCCCCTCCTCGGCTGCCCTCTCTCTCACCCATCCTAATAAAGAGGATCAAGCCTACTTCTTGTTCCCTATCTCCTCCCCCTCGGAGTTGGGCAAAATCACTGTGCAAGACCTCCTTGACACCAGGGCGGCAGGCAACTTTATTGACCTCAGTGTGGCACGTTCCTTGTTACTGGCGATGGAAGAAGCCTCATCAGTCCAGGGGCTTCATCAGAGCCCATGAAGTCCTACTGCATCCAACGCCCATTGCACTTCTCCATTCACGATTTTGGGTTTAGTGACCACTTCTCAGCTGTACAGGACTTGCTCTACCCCGTGATCTTGGGGTGGGCTGGTGGCGGCGCCAGCAGGTCTGCATTAACCTTGCAAATAACTTCTTGTTGTTCTCAAACCGCAAGTTGAGTGGAGAGTTTCCCTGTTAAAAACCCTCCTTTTGGGCACATCCCTTGGCTCCATTTCCCCCTGATCCCACTCCTATTGACCTCCCTTCGGACTTCCCTCCCTTCCTAACCCCCTATAAGTCCATCTTTGACATGTCACCGGCTTCCAAGCTCCCCCTACACTCCAAATATGACCTAACATTTCAGCTGATGGTCGATCTAGTCAAGATCAACTGCCCCCTTTACCCCTACACTGAGGAAGAGGACAAGGCTTTGGGGATTTAGCTAGACGAGATGTTAGAGAAGGGGTGGTTTGTTAAGAAATCTTCCCCTGTTGCCTCCCCTATAGTTTTCGCTCAGAAAGCAGATGGCACCCTGCGCCCTTGCGTCAACTATGGCCACCTCAACATCACCATCCCTGACCCCTGCCCTTTACCCTTAGAGCAAACCATCGCCCAAGCCATCGCCAAATCCCAGGTCTTCTTAAAGTTGGATCTGGTGAACGCCTTTAACCAGGTGAGGGTGTCGAGAGGACAGGAGTGGATCACAGCTATCCGCACCCACTGGGGTCTTTTCAGTTCAGAGTGATGCCCTTTGGACTGAAGAATGCTCCGGCCACCTTCCAGCGCCTCATTGATGATGTGCTTGGGGACTTGCGCTTCTCATGCGCTGTAACCTACATTGATGATATTCTGATCCACTCCCCTACCCCAGAGCAACACGCCAATGATCTAGAAGCAGTGGTGGCAGCCCTCCACAAGGCAGGGCTCTTCATAAAATCCTCAATGTGCAAATTTTTCTGGGATGAAGTGACCTTCTTAGGTAACCTTGTCCTGAAGGATGGGTATGCTGTTCCCCATTTTAAGCTCGAGGCGATCCAGTCTTGGCCTACCCCAACTACACAAAAAGAACTTTGAAGTTTCCTCGGCATCATCACCTTTTTAAAAATATTTTCCCCAGCCCTTGCCCAACTGGCAGCACCCCTTCACCCCCTCACTAGGAAGAACGCCCCCTTCAAGTGGTCCCTGGAATGCCAGCAGGCCTTTGAGACCATCAAAGAGGTCTTCCTCACCGCCCCAGTCCTGTGGCATGCTGACACCTCCCACCCCTTTATAGTAGCATGTGACACCTCATCGGTTGTGGTGGGCGTCATGATGCTACAGGAGCATGAGGGGGTCGAGCACCCAGTGGCCTACTACTCCCACAAATTCATCTCCACAGAACAAGCATGGCCAATATATGATAAGGAGCTAGCGGCAGTGGCGTGATTTCTCACCCACTGGTGATACCTCCTGCAGGGCGCCCAGCACAAAATCACCATTTGGACCAACCATAAGGCATTACTATACTACTGTAAACCCCAGAAGTTGGGGCTCCGGCAAACTCGCACATACCAGGATCTATGTGGGTTTCATTTTAGATATGAATTCATAAAAGGCCCCCTGAACATGTTGTCGGACATGCTCAGCTGGAACCCATCTCTATCACCCAATGGTGGAGAGGACTCGCTAGAGCTTACTACTGTAGTGCCCCCTCCCAAATCCTCTCCTTGGCCCCCCAACAGTAGCTTTTGCTGAACTTGCCCCAGACGCTCCACTCCTCCTCTGCGTCCTCGCTGCCCAGACCTGTTGCCCCAAAGGATTAGAGCTTTATACTGACTTAGAGTCTATGAGTTGGAAGAGAGCCCCATATACTTTGCAGGGAGGGAACCATCTGGTTCCATGATTGGGTTTGGGTCCCCCTATCCCTACATAACTGTGTTATCAAGGAACACCATGTCCCCAGACTGTTAGGCACCCTGGCATCAAGAAGTGCGCGGATCTCATAAAGAGAACTTATAATTGGCTGGGGTCCTCAAAGGACATTCCCTCATGGATCTCCTGCTGTGTCGCCTACACCCAGGAAAAATCAGATTTTTCTGGGAAGAAGGGGTTGCTACACCCCCTGCAGCAGGCTGAAGGCCCATGGACCTCATTCTCAGTGGACTTCATTGTGGAGCTCCCCTCTAATGGCTCAGATGCTATCATGGTAGTCATAGATTGATTTACCAAGTTCGCGCTCTTCATCCCCTTCATCTCCTCTATTACCGCGGTAGAGACCACAAATTTATTTGTCAACCATGTCTTTGCCATGTTTGGTCTCCCCAAAGAGATAGTGAGCGACAGGGGACTCCAGTTCACCACCCAGTTCTGGGAAAAGTTGCTAACCCTCCTCAGCATCAAGCCCTGAAGATCTACTGCCTACCACCCCCAGTCCGATGGGCAGATTGAGCGAGTGAACCAGGTACTGGAACAGTACCTGCAAGCAGTTATGCGGCAGCCTCGCAAGACACTGGGGCCAAGGACCTGCCTCTCGCACAGTTTTCATATAACAATTTACTCCACTCCTCAACCAACCTCTCCCCCTTTGAGGCCACCCTGGATTACAACCCCTCCTTCCAAATTTGCCCCAGCTCTCCTCAGCAATCCCTGTGGCCAAAGACCGCATGTGTGCACTCCATGAGACACATAACCTGGTTCACAAATATCTGACAAAGTCCATTGAGGACTACAAAAAGTTTGTTGACAGGAAGCACCTCCCTGGACACAAGATAGAATTTGGCTCCCTTATAGTGCTGGACACCCGCAATCTTCCCTTGAAAGCCCCCACCCAAAAACTTGTAGCCAAACGTTCTGGTCCCTTCAAGGTTGAGAAAGACTTAGGCAATAGAGCCTACCATTTGAAGCTGCCCGCTCATTGGAAGCAGCATAATGTCTTCCATACCCCTCCTGACTCCCTTCAAAGGGGAAAGGCCAACATCACCAGAGTTAATCCTCGTTGGGGAATCCCAGGAAGTGGAGGTAGAGGCTATCCTGGCTTCCCAGAGGTCCCGCAGATCCGTTTAATACCTGGTTGCCTGGAAAGGTTACCCCTCTTATGAGAACAGCTGGGTGAGTGCACACAATTGTGCAAATTGCAAGGACCTGATAGAGGAATTCCACACCTCCCACCCGGCAGCTCCCCATCCCCCCAGAAGATCGCGGCCATCCTGGCCATAAAGCTCCCAGAGAGGCACAAGAACTATACTTTGGTCCATGCCCCAGGTGGGGGCCTCCTCCCTATCAAAAAGGAAAGTGTAGTGTAAGTCCTGGGGACCAGCCCCTGCAACTGGATAGGGAGCAACACCCCTTTTGGACAAAAAGGGGTCCAAAGGCCCCAGTGGACCCCCTGTCACAGTTGAGCGACTTGGCGCATGTGGTAGATAAGCGCTGGGTGACTGCCCTTCCCCCTAAATATGACCAGGTTTCTCCCCTTCCCCCTCCTCAACCCTGGTAAGACTAATAGAGGGGGCCTGCCAGGAGATTATGCAAGCCAGGGACCATGGGCAGGCCCCTGGGACCCCTCACTCACCAGGGAAAGCATGCCAAAATTTTAAGGAAATAGCCAGTACTAGTGTCAGAGCCCATTCTGCAAATTCCGTGCTGGAGGAGCCAGTCTGGACTGGCTGGGGCCGTAAATCAGATTAGCGCATGATTCAGGTTTTGAACCAGGTTTTGAGTGACTCAGACCAGTTGCCCCTACTCCCCAAGACAGATCCAGAAAGTTCAGATCATGCGAATAGGCAGATCAAGAGTTCAGACCAAGTTGTGAATGAACCAGAACTGTGGCAACAGCCCGCCAGGACAAATCTGGGGAATCTGAACTGTATGAACAGGCTGACTCAAATGGTCAGGGCCTGGATCAGTACCATTGACCTGCTTTGGCCCAAAAGATTTGGAAAAATCTGCAAAAGTTTTTTTTGATTTTTGCCAAGATTTTGGACATCCGCCTGCCCTCCTCCCCACCAGCCAACCAAATCCCATCACTGATCCCCAATCACCCAATCCCTCAGCATCCCCATTATGCAATTCTCCCCATACTTAAGGCAACTGCCCTGTCAAGGGGCAGTTGTCAGTTCATTCTCTAATCTTCCCGCGCTTTGCACCAAATAAAAACTTGAATACCCCGGACACCTTGCCACAGCCTCCATCTGTTTACTTTTTCAAAATTCCACCAATCAATCCGGCAAAGCATGCTGCTATCCAGATCTCATCCTGATGTTTGCCAACTGGCTCATCCAGTCACTCAACCCTGCCACGCGGTGGCAGATTGTATCTGCCATAAAACATCTCACCCCCAATGATGAAGTCGATGCTCTGTCCACTTTTGCATATCCATTTAATGCAAATCCATCCACTTTTGCGTATCTGTCTAATGAGAATCTATCCACTTCTGCATATCCATCTAATGCAAATCCATTTGTTTGCTCCATTGCTGGGATCCCTAGACCACTCCCCTGTTGGAGCAGCGCCAGGGCATCCCTGCCCCGGTGCTCACAAACTTGGCCCCCATACCTGGCTCATATGCTACTGGCCCCACCCACCTGGGGACCCTGGAGTACCCCGCCCAAGGGGAGCTCGGCCTTAACGCTCACCATGGGTCCATTTCCCTCTCTTCCCGCACCCCTGTTTGCGCGGTGGCCCTTGTGCCGCCCCTCATTGGTGCGCAGACTCACCTGTTTAAAGCTGAAGGCCAGCAACTGTGAACCCTGGAGGAGTCATCATCCTCCCCGCCTCTCCCACCCTTGGGGGTTGCCCCTGCAAGACTCGCGGTTGCCCCATTGCAACCATCTGGTTTGCCTTGGGGCCTTCAGTATGTTAATGAACCTTTACTTTCCTCATGTCCTCAAGATCTCCCCTACTTCAAGTCGCTTGGACCACTGTGCCTTTGGCATTCTGGGCTCTCCACTGGGTGCTCACACACCCAGACAGGGATCCCAGTCTAATTCTTATCAGCCGCATCCATGACATTTATGAAGGTCTTTACCTTTGTAAGCCACCAGTTGAGCCCCAATCTTCACAATATGAAAAATCAGGGATATGTAGCAGTCAGAAATGCCTTAATCATTATATCACCCTCCCTAGACATAAGCCCCCTCTGTTACAAGATTTTTTGGTCTTCTGTGGACAGTTAGAGCAGTCATTGGACATCTGCCATGAGGACTCTCCCATGGGGTAGCTAACCCATTTGGCCAGGTACTAACGCCTTCCTTGGTAAGTCTTCATTTCAAGAATTTCTTTGACCTCATATATGGACTCATCATAGTCATAAGAGTGAACTGGTTCAGGCATCTCAGGCAGTGGGCCCTTAAATTTTTAATCTTCAACACGTGAGATTGGTTGTGCACATGAAACATAGGAATCTGAGTTTGTAGGCCACTGTTGAATATCAGGATATCAGACATGATGGGAAGAATATTGACCATTCAACTCCCATGACAGAATGACGCCTAGACATATGAAAGGGGCTAAAGGAGTTACCTCAGTTAAATTTTTATAAAATTTATTAACCTCTATGGAACAAATCAACCTTAAGAAAATTCATTGGGCCAAATCAAGGCCAAGATACAAAAAGATGAAATCCTGCTTAATCAAAATGAAGTATCATCAGGAGGTCAGGCAACAATTACTCAAGGTGGCACTCAAGGCAGTAAATTAAGATAAACCACCAAAAAGGGTAAGAATCAAGAATATGACCAATGATTACCCAAGTGATACCAAGTCTCATATGACTTGATACATTCAGTTTACAAATTTGCTTTATCAAAATTATGTCACAAAGGCATTATATCATTCAGAATGCATCGCTTAAGAGCCTCCCTTCCTGATTTCCCCCTCCTTTACTTTTTTATATTCTTTTAATTTTGGGATTTATATTGTTAAGTGCGACATATATGAACTTCATCTTTTATAATATAATAAAGTTAAGCCATTAATTATATATCTCAATTTGGTACATGACTTCAACAGGTCCATGTTGCTGTACTTACCATAGGACGGATACTCTAGTTGATAGGACATAAGCGGTTACTTGACACCCTTTAAATAAATTAATTGGTGTGCGTCTTAGTTATCTTCAAGTATTGAATGTCAGTTTTCTTGGGCATAGCACCATCGAGCTTAAAAATGGAAGCTTCAACATGCTGGTGCTCACTATAGGGGGCTTAGCCAATGCTTGAGGATACCTGCACTTATATTACTGCACCATGGAAGATAGACTTATTTATATTGTCACCCATTGGGTGCACAATGGGAACAATGAAGAAAATAAATGAATGGGAAGTCCACCTATTGTTACAATTTGAAGAAATTTAAGAAATCAGACGGTGATTACTCAATCTTATCATATAAATTGGAATTTTTTACAAAGGAGTTCTTGAGTTACTTTGTGGAGACAATAATCCAGGAGAAAGAGTCAGCCATGAAAGGGCATCCGCCGTGAACAGAAATCTCATGAACCTGTATGAATCCAGTGCTCTCCTAGAGAGTTATGGATTAAATGCAAATCTATCTCGCTATATTATGTAATTTTTACACCCTGCGCTCTATCAATTATGCATTTACTAGGAGTCAATAAAGAGGAACTCCACCATCATATTAATACACAAGGGGCCTAACAGTGGCCTATGAACAGGTACATAATTTAGCATCACAGAGTATAGAGGACATCCGCCATTTAATTTGAAGCAACCTGTTAATTATCATTCAGCTCCATAATCAGATGGGCCTATTGATTCTGATGTTATAACATATGTAGATAAGGCTATAATGCTTCTCCAAAAAGACATCTCAGAGTCTGGGTTGGGCACCACTAGTGCTAAACAAATACATCTCATAGTCAAACAAAAATACTAAATTGATTACTTAATGCCTCCGCTGAAAAGCTATTAAGAAAAGATATCAAAGCCCATGGTGAAATGGCAGCCAATCTTTTACTAGTCATCAACGGGGGAAAACAGATTAACCTCCTTAAGGCCAGCTAAAGAAAGCCTTACAACATTGATGAGTTGGAGGCCCATTGAATCTCTGAGACTTCATCAGTATTTCAAGATACTATTTCCCAAGTAACTCATGTCAAACAGGATCTGGCATCCCTTTGCAACTCAGGCGTCTAATCTTTTTATTACTGAGCGACTCAACAAAATGGAGAGCAACTTTAGCGGCAAGTCACCCGGTTGGCATTAATAAGGTCTACTGTCACCTCAATGAAGCTGAGAAATGCTGGAATACTCTCACAGAAGAGTTAAAATCCAATACAAACAATCCACCTCAGAGCACCAAATGTAAGGAGATGAAGGGGGACTTAAAGCGGCGCATCATAGTACTAGAGGATGAGAACAAGCTATTGCAAACTTACCGCTCATCCGCTTACCAATAAATTAAAAAATTAGACATCTTCATTAAGAACTTGGAGAATGATAAAGCTGTTCTTAAAAGAAAATAAATCTTCTGGATAATACGCCAAGACCTACCCTGGAGGAAATGGAGCAACATCTCAAACTTCTGCAGGATCAAATATGTCAACTCTCACGTCAAGTTGAACATAGTGACACATGTAATAAAATTACTAAATCAGAAGCTTTCAGGGTACACATCGTTATGGTAATAAAGCCACTACATTTAAGCTTACATTCAAGGATAATTTTACACCTGGTGAAGGGAGTATTGCATCTTTCCTCTACATCTATAAAGCCGCGATGGAAAGTGCAACTGATCATCAAAAAGTTAAGCATAATTTATCTTGTTTAAGCCACATGGCTCAAGAGGGTATGGCACCTCATATAGACGACCTACATACCTGGTGTGAAGTGAAGGAAGCGCTCATCAATGAAATTGGATCCAAAAAAGGCATGAATATGAAGAAACATGTCTTTATGAGAATTGCGGTATGCCAAAATGAAACCCTTGCCAAATTTGCTGACCTCTTCTAACAAAGAAGCACAAACGCTGATGACCTCAACAATAATCAAATTTAACACTGCCATAGCCAACGTCGTTTTCTGGTCTACATAGTAACACCACTTTAGCCATGTAGATCAAGTCTGTCATTGAAGGTTAAATTCCGTCTTGGACATTAAAGAAGCCTTACTCGAAGTAGTTGATATAAACAAGTCAGAGACCACCAAAAAGGCTTCCAAAAAATCTCAATTATATACCATGGAGGAAGTGAAGCATAAGAAGGAGGACAAGCCAAGATGTAACTACTTAAAAAAGAACAATATTAATGAAGATATGTTCTTAAGAAGAACCCTGCCCTTGCTGAGCAAGGAAAAGGAAGGTCAGATTAGGATCAGGTACTTATAAAGCTGACTGAATCAAAGTACTTGAAGTTGAAACATTGCCAATTACTCATTTTGTGCGTATTGAGAATGAATCTGGTGACAACTAAGAAGGGTGTTATAAGGACACAGGGTATTATATTTTAGGTTCACCTAAGAGCTTGCCATTCCAAACCACTTAACGCTGAAAATATTGAGGATGCACAGGTTCCCAAAGGCACTTACCTCAGTCAGATTATTGGGTTATAGAATAATTGATACAGCCAACGATGCTGATAAGTACCTTGACCTGTTGATCCAACCAATCTTGAGCATTTTCAGTCTACTGGAGATCAAGAAGAAATTTCCAAGACTGCCCAAAAGCTCAATGCAGCGTTCCGTCTAAAGAGGTGTTATCCCTCCCACCAAAGTATGTAGAAACCATTAACAAAGTGGAAATGATAATTCAGAAGGTTTGAGTCATGTCTATCGTGAACATGGGATCACCCATCAATGGTTTATAATAGTTAATCAAGAAGATCAAGCTTACCTGACCTCAAATACACTCAAGAATTTAGCACCACCAGTCTAAATAACACTATGGTGATATGTGCATAATTTTCTTTGCCAATCTGAGTTGACAAGTTAGATTTCTTAGCTCCCGCAGTTGCCCTGGACTATAACCAATGGATATACTAAATGGGACACATTTTCTGATCAAAAATAAAGGGTTTATATATTGGAAATAAAGTTATTTGCCACTCTTCAATTATATAGCACTTCTTATACTGGATGATTGCTGTGATTCTGATATAACTGGAAAATAAGCCCTAAGTTGTTATACCAGAGTGAGTAGAATTCACCAATTGTGATACTGAGCTGCAGTTTATTTGAGCGCTTTAGGATGAGGCAATATTGGGTTGGAAAAGTATATTAGATTGCCTCTAAATTGTGCAATAGGGTGATGTTGACAAATAATAATAATGAGATGTTGACGTGCATCAAATAGGTGAGTGGATCACCTCCAATTAAAGAAATTGTGATTTTGATACATAGTAACCTCTGCTCGAACCAATGAATGTGGCAGAATGAATTTATAATCAGAATAGTTGGTATCGACCAAAGTTGATGAGATATCAGCGGGAAGAGTAGATTGGAGAAAGGAGAATTGTTAGTAGTTTAAAGGAGTGGAACAGTGAGGGTCAACTGTATATATAATGAATTAAATAAAGAGAGTCTTTGAATCAAAAAACTCCCTATTCTGTTAAAGTTTACTTGTTATAGGAAATAATCATCATACCATTAGTCCTATTGCTCAATGGGTTTAACCCTGTGTAAAACCCCTTTGGCATATCTCACCGATTTTGCAAATTTTATAAAAGTGGTGATCACTACAGGGGGACCATTGATCAATCACAAAAATGATAAAAACTCCTCAGTCATGTAAGTCCTGGGGAACTTCCTCTGGGCATCAATCGGGCCATTTTTCCATTCCTGAGCAAGAAGGTACCAAAGAGGATGGTCATACCCCTTGTTACTCAGGGCGATCTTACTCACGTGGTAGATGAGTGCTGGGTAACAGCCCTTCCGCTTTGGATCCCGCTACCAGTACCCACACTCTCTTCAGCAGAACTGTTATGAGGAATCAGTGAAATCTGCATCAAGATCACCAAAATAAAATTGATCACAACTAATTTGAGTGGCAATCAGCCCGATGCTCAGATTTCAAATGGTCAAAAAGGTATGAAGACCAATCTATCAGTCAGAATGCCTGAAAGTTGCGATTCAGTTAACATGACAATCAAAAAATCTCCCCCTCCCAAATCTGCTGGGCATCACCCCCAATGGGCAGGTAGTAGCATTGGACACCATCAATGAGGTTTCTAAGCTTCCTGCTGGCAAATTAGGTGTTGCGCCTGATGCAATGCCACTGACCAAACGAACAGCCCAGTGACCAAGCACAGGCAGGTTGGGCGTCCTGAACCCGTTCTCAACCAAGTGGGTCCATCCATATATGGGGTGTTTTTGGGGAATTCCCGCCGCTCATTGGCCCAAACACCATCATGCCAACTGTCGGAAACATAGCTGAGCATTAGTTTGGACATTTGAGGTCAAACTGAAAGTGAATCAGTCCTCCACCAAATTTTGCAATGTTGGTTCCCAGGGAACTAACCCGCCCATTCCCAAATAATTTGACGCTTAGGTCAAACTTACAGGACCTGATCCCAGCTTGCTTTCTCTCAAAATTAATGATATATTAATCAGCCGCATTGTAATGAGAAATTTGTTGGTTGATTCTTCTTATTTAAATTTTCCAATAAAAACAACCCTCCCCAAAATTCCGTTTTTATATGTTGAAATTTAAGCTCCCTTCCAGTTCCATATTCATTGTACCAGCAGCAGTGCCCCTGGCATTATGGTTTGCCATTTGGATGATCTGGCATCTGGGCTGGCGGGCCAGTATAATTCTTACTTGCTGTTCACCTGACATAATTGACTAACCATTAATCTCTACCATTTCCACCTTTCTCGTAGATATTGGCGCAACAATGGTCCCTTATTTCCAACTGAATCATGTTGTAAAGAAGATCATCCCTGCTCACATTAGTCCCATCCCACTCAAAGCTCCAACCCATACCCCATAGTTGCAGCGGCTATCTTGCCCATGTCAGTAGGGTCTGACATCTCAACTTACAATGAGTTTGCTCCCTAAAGCACAGTATTCTCCCAACTGTCGCCCTTCAAAGGTGCGATTCTTATGGAACTGGAACTGATCATCGTCAAAAATGAGGAAGAGGCCAAGGAAGAGGCTATCCTGGCATCCCAGAATTCGTGACATTCCGTCCAATATATCATGGCCTGGAAAGGGAATCTGGCCTATGAATACAGTTGGGGCAAGGCGCGCGATTGCGCGAATTGCATGAAACTGGTTGAAGCATTCCACATATCCCACCCTGAGGTTCTCCGTTCCCCTCCAAAACCTGCATCAGTAATGGCGATCAAGTTGCCCAAGGCGCACAAGTATGTGGCCCTCGTACAATTTCCTGGTGGTGAGGCCCTTCCCTTGGAAAAAGAAAAGGGTAATGCAAGTCCCAGGGAACGTCCTCTGGGCGTTGATTGGGCCATTTTTCTGTTCCTGAGCAAGAAGGTACCGAAGAGGATGGCAATACCCCTTGTTACTCAGAACGATCTCGCTCACATGGTAGACAAGCGCTGGGTAACAGCCCTTCTGCTTCAGATCCCGCTACTGGTACCCACACTCTCCTTGGCAGAACTGTTATAAGGAATCAGTGAAATCTGCTTCAAGATCACCAAAATAAAATTGATCACAACTAATTTGAGTGGCAATCATCCCAATGCTCAGATTTTAAATGGTTAAAAAAGTATGAAGATCAATCTATCAGTCAGAATGCCCGAAAGTTGCAATTCAGTTAACATGACAATCAAAAAAATCTCCCCCCTCCCAAATCCACCGGGCATCACCCCCAATGGGCAGGTAATAGTACCAGACACCATCAATGAGGTTTCGAAGCTTCCTGCTGGCAAATCAGGTGTTGCGTCTGATGCAATGCCACTGACCAAATGAACAGCCCAGCGACTGAGCATGGGTGAGTTGTGCGTCCCAAACCCGTTCCCAACCAAATGGGTCCACCCATATGTGGGGTGGTCTTGGGGGATTCCCGCCACTCATCAGCCCAAACGCTGTCGTGCCAACTGTCAGAAACGTAGCCAAGCGTTAGTTCAGATGTTCAAGGTCAGACTGATGGTGACTCAGTATGCCGCTGAATTTTGCAATGTTGGTTCCCAGGGAACTAACCCGCCCATTCCCAAATAATTCGCCGCTTAGGTCAAACTTGTGGGACCCGATCCTAGCTTGTTTTCCCTCAAAATTGATGATATATTAATCAGGCGCATTGCACTGAGAAAATTGTTGTTCGATTCTTCTTCCTTTAATCTTCTAATAAAAACAACCCTCCCCAAAATTCCATTTTTATATGTTGAAAATTAAGCTCCCTTCCATTTCCATATTCATTGTACCAGCAGCAGTGCCCCTGGCATTCTGGTTTGCCATTTGGGTGCTCTGGCATCTGGGCTGGCAGGCCAGTCTAATTCTTACTTGCTGTTCGCCTGAAAAGTCGCCAGCCATGGTGCACAGACTTGCTCTGCCAAAAGAGCTTCCAAACAAGCTGCACTAGTTGAATATACAAAACTCAAGCTTGCCTTGGATGCTGTGCTTCAATGGATTGAGGAGCTTCCGCAAGAGAATTTTATTAATAAGCTGCCTCCATTTAATCGTGATGGGAACATCCATGGTTTCTTTAAGCTTTTTGAGTTTGCAACAAAAGGAGCTTCAGATAGGCATAAAGCGAAATTGTTAATATCCACCTTAGATGTTGGAAGTGCCGACCAAGTTACTTGCTACCTTCCAAACAGTTCCATTACATACCAGGAAGTGAAGTATATTGTGCTGCAGTTGTTTGGAGGTACCATGAAGATGTTGCAGTGGAAGGCTGAGTTCAGGACCATTGGGTTTCAGTCATAAGACCCTCACCATGTTTTCTGATCAATTTATGGCAGAAGCTCACATGTAAATTGGGGCAGGGACTTTAACTAAATCTGACGTATGCATAGCAATGACCTCCGCAGTGAAGCTATAATGTGATCTTTACAATGCCATGGCTCCATATCTAGATGAAGACGTATCCTTGCTTAAAAAAATCGAATTTTATGTCATCTATCTGCTACCTTCCCTCCACCTAATATAGAGTGGAACCCTACTGCCTCCGCTGCCAGACTTTCTTATTTGGGAAATTACACCACCCTGTTCAGCATCCATTTAGTAACCCCTGACCTTATTATCACTATGCGCCTCACTCCCAACCAAGTTGCCATCAGCAGTTCAATTATCAGGCAGGCCCTGTTTACACCTCTTGGCCCCAGTCCAACTTTTGGTGTGGGTCATCTTACAACAATCAAGGACGCCAGTACTATGGGGTAATTGTTTTGAGTGCAGTCACTCTGGGCACCTGGCAAGAGGTTGACCCAATAGTCAGGTCCATTATCTACCTCAGGATCAGTACAATCAGGGAAAAGTTGGAGAGGAGTAGAGATGGGACACTCTACCTCCGCTATTTTGACCCAAAACGTCCCGCCTGAACCAATTCCTGTACAATTTGGGAAGTCCCTCAGTATGATGACGCTTTCCTATATCAGCAGCCAGTTGGAGGGTGAATGTACTAACACGAGCACAAATCAAGGGTATGGCAGAAGAAGGACCTCAGGAGCAACCAAAGCCTTATGCCTGTCAATTGTTTAACCAACTTTCTACAGATGAACGGATCCGTCCACTTATGCGCCTCTCTTAAAAGGGGTAAACGCTTCCCTCCCTGTGGACGCTATTCTTAAAGAGTACCCTAAAGTCAGGGAGGGTATTATGAGCTTCCTGAGGGAAACGAGTCTATTAAATGTCCACATTGTGAACAATCAGAATTCATCCTACTCTGGGTATACATACTGTGACATTGCCATAGAAAAACCTGAGTCTGAAACATAATTATTACAGGCACTCCAGTTAACAAAGTGTCCACAAAGTTGGTGGAGAAGTTGGCACTAAAGCATGATGTAGAACATCATGTGGTGTATGGGACTGCGGGCGCAGAAAGCACAGTCTTTGAAGAAGCATACAGCGCGCTATCCTTGCAGTTTGGGTTGATTGTCATTGTAGCCAAAGAAATAGTGCTACCAAACAATATCTATGACCTGTTAATAAGAACCGATTTCATATGACACTTTGGGGCTGTTGTTGATATGATGGCAGAGAGCTTCAAAATTCTGGGACAGCGGATCCAATTCCACTTCACCTCAGCGGAATGCCAAAGGATCCAGTGCACATGGGTCATATTAACCTTGCATATGGTGATGAGGTGATTCTGGTTCATTACTATTGACTAAAGAGCAAGACAAGGGCCCTTCCTCATCAAATATATGAATATCAAGGGCTACCACTTAGAGCTGCTGGACCTGTACTTATCCCTTCCGGACACTAGGTAATAATAAACTCAAGTTAGACGTGGAAGTGCCTGCTGGGCTTTATGGGAGGTCATTGGGCCCTATCAGCAATTGTGGCTTGAGCCCCACTTGACCCCAGGCATTATATTCCCAGGACATGAGGAGATCAAGGTCTTGGTAGTGATGCTCCAGAACAGACTGATGCAAATCCGCCGGCACCAAATATTGGCGTAATTATATTTGATCCCAGTTGAGGAGGTCCTCCAGGTTCATAGTTTGGGTCACTGGACGAATTTGGTCTTCCCATCAAACTGCAGCTCAGCGTAATGGCGGTTGTGCTGCGTGAAAATTTAATGGAGTTATTGGAAGACTAGAAAGATCAGGCGGAAGCTTTATTTTAAAAATACAAGGAGATCTTTACCGTTGATGACCAAAATTTAGGGCGCTCATGGGGAATTGTACATTGAATGGACATGGGTGATCATCCCCCCATCAGGTCTCGGATGATCACTGATCTAGAACAGTGACAGTAGTTGTCACTGAGGAAATCAATAAGCTGTTGGAGCAAGGAATGATTGAACCGTCAAAGAGTCCATGGGTTTCACCCATCCTAATTATCAAAAAGAAGGATGGTCCAACTGGGTAGTAATAGACTATTGCAAGCTCAATAGCATTATGGAAAAGGAAACATACCCCTTGCCGTGAATCAGCAATGCTTTGGAACAGTTGAGTGGAGCTCGTTACTTCTTGGCAATGGATTTAGTATCTGGCTATTAGCAGATCATGTTAGCAGCAGAACAGGAGAAATGTGCCATTATCACATCAAAGGGCACTAACAACCAACCAATATTTAATAAGAGCTATGCAATGCCCCAGCGACATTCCAACGGGTGATATCAATCCTTGGCAAATTGAAGTTGTCATGCATCCTAGTGTACCTTAACAATAATAATGTATTCTCCTGAACGTTTTCTGAGCACCTTACCAATTTGGAGGAGGTATTCCGCCAGTTGGGTGAGTCCAACATAAAGAATAAGCCCCAGAAATGTCACTTTTTCAAATATCAGCTGGAGTACCTTAGGTATGTGGTAGATGCGACAGGGCTGCGGCCCTAATCAGCCAAGGTAGAAGCTATCTGAATGATGACTACCCCAAACAGTAAGCACAATATAGAAGTATTTTTTAGGTATTTTCACCTACTATAGCCTATTTGTACCCAACTTTAGTTGTATTGGAAGTCCACTGTTTAGTTAATAAAGAAGGATGAGCATATGAATGGACGGAACACTGACAGTGCTCTTTTGATACATTTAGATGGCGCTAGTCAGTGTTCTGGTACTGTGATATCCCAATTTTTGATAAAGAGTTTATTGTATAGATGGATGCCTCACTTTCTGCCATTGGGACAGTCCTGTCCCAAAAAAATGACGAAAAGAAGCACCCAGTGGCGTACTGCAGTTGAAGCCTGAATTGACAAAAACGTAATTATACTGTGACTGAGTGGAAGTGCTTAGCGGTGATCTACGCTTATAGCAATTCAGAGTATATTTACATGGCGTAAAGTTCAAAGTCATAATGGATCATGCCTTGTTATTCTGTTTGCAGAACCTTAAAGAGCCTGAGGGGCTTCTAGCCCGATGGGCTCTTAAACTGCAGGCTTACAATTTCAAGATTCTTCACTGAATGGGAGCAAACACCAGAATGCAGAATGCTTGTTGAGATTACCAACAATTGCAGTTACGGTGGATCTAAGCGGCATTATGTATGTAAGATGCTCAGCCGCAAGTACAATGATGAGCCACCGCAAGTTGTAAAGGCGTTGAATGAAATGAGAGCCAATACCTTCCAGCGGAATGGTGAGTTGTATAAGCAGATCAGTGATTTGACAGTGAACTTCCCACGACCCTTGGCACAGCCTAACATTATCATGTGCGCATATAGGGCCATTGGACATGGTAGCATGCTCAAGACAATGGAATTGTTGCAGCCTCATTATTACTGGGAAAGCATGAAATTTGATTGCTTGACACTATCTCCTCCTGCCACCAGTGCCAAGTGGAAACGCTATTCCAGTAGAAGACCTCATACCAATTAGTGAAACTGCACTTTGCTTAGCATATGGTTCCATTGATGTCGTTGTCCCTCTGCCAATAGGAGATAACTGGTCAAAGTACATTCTGGTGGTAATTGACCACTTGACTAGGTGGGTTGAAGCAAGGACAATACGAGATTTGGGGGAGGTCACAGTGGCCAAGTTCATAATGGAATACATTATCCAGCGGCATGGCTGCCCTTAGTTCCTCCTTAACAATAATAGAAATAACTTCACTTCCCTCATCCTACCAAAGCTTAATGAGCTGATGGCCATCCATGGGGTTCTGACAACCACATACCACCCTGAGTCCAACGGAATGGTTGAGCGGGTCAATGGGACTTTAGTGAACATACTCCATAAATTAGTAGCAGAACAACCCTCAGATTGGAGTTCCCTTCTGTCCACCTGTCAGGGAAAAGCCTGACATGAAAGATATCCCTGATATATCAGTTTTTATTAGTAGAATATATGATATATTCAATCAGCTTAAACAATCGAAGATGATAGCAAAATCACATAGCAGAACAAATAATGTTTCAGATGAGTCGATTCAAGCCTATCAAATCTGAATTGAACATCGGAACACCTGGGACCAGGTCTTAGTAGTCCTAATTAGGCAGTTGACTACTAGTCTAAGCTTTGGATATCTAAGACAGAAAGAGCCTAAAGAATCTAAAGCTAATTTAATTAGGCTGAAAAGTGTATATAAGCTGAATATTTCTAAAATCATTCCTTGCAGTCAATTTGTCAGGGACTGGAATATCTTTAACCCAGTCTGGCATAGCAACTCGTGAACTTGCCATGCCTAAGCTAAGAGTCCAGTATAACATAGCGTCTTAGATACTGCTCTAATACTTGATTTACGCGTTCTGTCTGTCCATCAGTTTGAGGATAATATGAAGTGGATAGACATATTTTAATACCTAGGTTCTTCATTACTTGATTCCAAATTTCGATGTAAACTGAGCGCCACGGTCTGTTATCACTTCTTTAGGAATGCCGTGTAAAGTAAAGACATTTTTTATAAATAGTTGGGCTGTTTCCTTAGCTGTTACAGATGTTTTAGTTGGTACAAAGTGATCCATCTTTGTTAATATATCAACGACTACTAAAATAGCATTGTAACCATTTGAATTTGGTAACTCAACTATAAAATCTAAGGAAACTGATTCACATGGTTTTGTTGCCATACTTAGAAGTTCCAGTAAGCCCTGTGGCTGTCCTCTTCTAGCCTTTTTACGACAACAGGTCTCACAACCAGCTAGGTATTTGATCACATCTTTCATCAAACCAGGACAACGGTATGTTCTCTGAATAAATGAAAGCATTTTATTTATTCCAGGGTGACCTGCCATGCTTGTGTCATGGTATTCACGTAATATAGTTAGCCGTTGAGGACCTTCAGGTATATAGAGACACTGTTCCCAAAGTAGAAGATATCCTTTAAGTGAATAACCCTTTTTGTATTAAATGCTATTGTTGTTATTCTTTAAATCAGATATGATTTTTCTCACCTTGTCCTAGTAAAATGGGAGGAAAAATTGATCAAAGCCCAGGAAAAAGACACTTATTGCCAGAAAATCATTTCTGATTTAAAGAATAACAACAATAGCATTTGGTACCAAAAGGATTTATTCACTTAAAGGATATCTTCTAATTTGGAAACAGTGTCTCTATATACCTGAAGGTCCTCAACGGCTAACTATATCACGTGAATACCATGACACAATCATGGCAGGTCACCTTGGAAGAAATAAGATGCTTTCACCTACTCAGAGAACATAGCGGTGGCCTGGTTTGATAAAAGATGTGATCAAATACCTAGCTGATTATGAGACCTGTTGTCATACAAAGGCTAGAAGAGGACAACCACAGGGCTTATTGAAACCTATAAGTATGGCAATAAAACCATGGGAATCAGTTTCCTTAGATTTTATAGTTGAGTTACCAAATTCAAAATGGTTACAATGCTATTTTAGTAGTCGTTGATAGATTTACAAAGATGGCTCACTTCATATCTACTAAAACATCTGTAACAGCTAAGGAAACAGTTGATAACTGTATCTCTCTCAGCTCGGCGTAACTTTCTGAGCAATTTATTCAGTTAATTAAAAGCAAACACTTAATCATACACTGAAGTCTTGCTCTGATGTCATCAGATCCACCGCTGACTGTCCCAGCGTGGGGCAGCGGCGAAACTCCCCCTCCATTTTCCATCTGACAGGAAAATGCACTCATACTGGCTCGCCCAGTCATTCCAAACCCTTGGGACGATTCAATCCTCCCAAGGATCTCGATGCCCATCTTGCACAAACCCAAGTGGTGCCCCGCTGCCCCCTGGTGCTCCCCTGGAGCAACATGCATTTTAGCCTTAAGGTTGAATATGGGAAATTCTTCCCCTACGATGACCAAACCATTATCAAAATGGCTCAGGCGGTGATGACACCAGCCTGTTTTATTGACTTCTGCCCCTATAAGGGGTACTTTGATCTTGGCTTCCCCTGTGAAACCAATGCAGCCACTGTGGCAATGGTACCACTAGTAATTAATAATATTCCCCTTCCCACAACTTGGACCCAGCTCCCAATGGACACCACCTTGGTGGTCCAGTTCGCTAATTTGCCCACCCACCTCCCACATGAAGTGCTCCACCAAAAGCTGATGGAAGGTTTGGCAGCCTACGGCGCCAACCCCATCTTACAATTTGTGGTCCCAAATTGGGGCCACACGCCTCGCTGGGCCTCGGGCATATGCCACAATCAGCCCTGAATTTACAAAAATTTCTTTGGCAATTCCCCCTTGTGCCACCATCCCATCTGCCCCCAACCATCCGTTCTGGGCCCACGTTGAGGGCGGATGGATGATTTTCTATCCTGTTTTGAGTTAGACCACTCAAAACGCAAATGCCCATACTCAGAAAATTCCACCGATGCCAAAAGTTTGCCTGATGCCCGCCAATCCGCCACCCACCCCGCGCCAACTCTGACATGGGGTATGATCCTACCTTCCCCTCCTCCAATGCCTGATGCTGCAGCTGCACCTGCAGCCACCAATCAGTATTCACCTTGCCCCAATGCCATAAATAATTTATCCAATCAAACATTGGATTGGATCCCAGTTCAATCCCATTTGTCTGTAAATGAATCAAACAAACTTCAACCGTACACTGATTCCCCAATCCAATTCAACAAAACTTAATGGAATTATTGGATGAAATTGACGAATCAGGAAACGTCTTAGAAGAACTGACACTGAAAGTCGAGTGGCTCTGTAATGCAGAATGGGATGCAAAATTACCGCCTCAGAAATATGTCCCACAACCTAATGCTAAACCGTTTTATAGTGACCACCAGCTTGCAGTAGAAGCAGCCGCCACACCAGATTGCCGTCCACTCAGCAAAGCCGCCGCCAAATCTGTGGCTGCACTCACAGGAGGAATTCCACCTCTCGTCATCCCCAAAAATCTTACTGCACAAATTAAGATCAGCATAAAAACTTTACACAAAAACGTCACTGAAGCCATCCAGAATGTGGTAACAGTAGCCCGGAATCTGAAAGCAAAATCACCTGAACCAACATTACCATGTTCTTTAAATTCCCAGACGCCCACCTCAAAGCTGAAGACACTTTGGCCAAATACATCATTGGCATCATGATGGCTGGCAACTATTTGGAAGTTCCAGTCATCAAGGATATCAAACCCCCATGCCGCTGATGCCCCCACACCTTTACTATCTGCCTTAACACGCACCCTACTCTGGGATGAGATGGATGCGGCTGAAGACGAGCCCCCCAATCCCCCTCCCCATCCACCATGGAGGGATAGCAGTATTTGCTGCCCACCTGGTTGGATATTTGTTAGGTATGATTCAATCAATCCATCCATTTTGGGTGTTTTGTTTGAATAATTAATTTTTATTATGGTTTTTATTTTTAGTTCAGTAATGTCCATCCTCTGGTCAGCTTACCTTGATTAAATAAACAGCTAAGGAAACAGCCCAACTATTTATAAAAAATGTCTTTCTTTTACATGGCATTCCTGTAAGTCCTGGGAACGTCCCCTGGCTGTTGATCGGGCCATCTTCCCATTCCCAAGTAAAAAGATATCAAAGAGGATGGCGGTAACTCTCATTACTCAGGGTAATCTCACTCACATAGTAGATGAGCAATGGGTAACAGCTCTTCCGCTTTGGATCCCACCCCCAGTACCCACACTCACCTCTGCAGAACTGTTACAGGGAATTAGCAAAATTTGCACCAAAATTGTCAAAATTGAAATTGGCCAGATCTAATTTAAGTGGCAATCTGGCTGATGCCCGAATCTCAAATGGCGGAAAGGCATGAAGACTGAGGTATCAGCTGGAACGCCTGATGGTTCCAATTTGACCAATATGCCAATCAAACAAAACACCCTCCTACCAAAGTCATCAAGGATCATCCTTGACAATCAGGCTATAGCATCAGGTGTCACTGATGAGGGTTCGAAGCCCCCAGTTGGTAATTTGGGCGTTGCAGCCAATGTGATGCCATTGACCAAACAAACAGAACAGCGACTGAGCGCGGGTGGGTTGGGCGTCCCAAACCTGTTCCCAACCAAATGGACCTGTCCCTATGTGGGGTGGCCTTGGGGGATTCCCATCGCTCATCAGGCCAAACGCCATTGAACCAACCATCAGAAACGTAACTGAGCCTTGGTTCAGATGTTAGAGGTTAAACTGACAGTGACTTGGCCCACTGCCAAATTTTGCGATGTCAGTTCTCAAGGAACAAATCCGCCCATTCCCAAACAATTCGCTGGTTAGGTCAAAATTGCGGGACTTGATCCCAGCTTGTCACCACCCCAATTGACCACTATTTAATCAGTTACATAGCACTGAAAAATTGTTGGTTAATTTTCTTACTTTTCCTTCAAATAAAATTTTTCCAAAAAACCAAACAATTTTTATTATCTCCTCTGACTGCATCC
>JAKSZP010002089.1:0-32945 GCA_022478985.1 Massospora cicadina | reverse complement strand
TCCCAGTCTGGTTCATCAAATCAGACCCCTTCCTCCACACGTGCTCAATAGTGGCTACGCCCCTTCACACGTTCCCTCCCCTTCCCATAAGTGGCGTTCCCGCTGGCAACAAGAGATAGCATCTCTTCTCTGGGGTGCCTCCCCTGGTACTAAGTTTTGTCTCGTCTGAGTCATATTTGGAAGTGTCCGTCCCATGGTCGGCCTTCCCTGCAATAAATTTAAAAGTAAGCAAGAAAAGATGGAGATTTACACCCATGTGTAAATTATGATTAGCTGAATGGTATTACCATTAATAACAGACACCCTTTGCGTTATGCTGACTACTTAATGATCAGCTTTCAGGGAAACTATTTTGAAAGGTGGACCTGCAGAATGCATTTAACCAGATCAGGATTTATGAAGGTGATGAAAAAAGGTTTTAAAGACCCATTTTGGGTTTTTTTATTATCTTGTCATACTGTTTGGCCTTTGCAACGCGCCATGAACGTTCCAAAAATGAATAACAAAGTTTTGAGCGGGTACATGGACCAGTACTGCTTGGCTTACTTGGATGTTATTCTTGTGTCTAGAAAGTCACCTGAAGAACATCTTTGACATTTGAAATTTGATCTTTGGGAAATTCCAGGAGTATAATATTTATGTCAAGATTATAAGTTTGAGTTTTTACATGAGGAGATTAAATCCTTAATTATGTTATAGGCATTAGTGGTTAACCATGACACCTAAAAATTGGATGACATTACATCTTGGCCTACACCTACTAGCTGGTAGCATATTCAAAGCTTCTTGAGTTTTAAAACTTTTTCAAAGATATTATTAGAGGCTTTTATTCTATTGATTTACCCTTGATCCAGCTCTAATTATAAAGTGTTCCAAATAGATGGTACCAGGCGGCAGGAAAATATTTTTTAACTTAGTGGCTGCATCTGTACCTGCCACAGTGGGGGTATGGCCAAATATTAGAGGCCTTCTGTGGTTGAGACTGACGCTTCTGGATATGCGCTTTAGTGGGTTTGTTCAGGAAAAGAATTATAGTAGGTTGCATCCCATAGCTTACTATCTTAAGAAGTTTACTCCTGCTGAATGTAACTACCCCATCTGTGATAAAGAAATGAAGACAATTGTTTAGACCCTGAATCACTGTTGATGGTATTTTTGTGGGGCAAAGCACTCCGTGAAGATCATGACTCACCATAAGAACCTGACATACTTTATTACTATAATCTGAAGAAATCAGTGACAATCAAGATGTGCCATTGATCTTGAAGAATATAATCTAAAAATTGGCTATAAGCCTGGGAAAGTTAATGTGGTCTTAGATTACTAAGCCGACGCCCTGAATTAATGCCTGGAGAAGAGGAGACAGAGTATAACACAAAGATATTACTAAAGGCATGGAACCCAATGGCTCAACTCTATGACATCATCCTAGTGGGATGAGAGGAATATCATATTGAAGGCTTAAAAGGCAAATGAATTTTGTAAAGGTGCAGAGGCTGCCCTGTGAAAAATTTAGATAGCAGATAGCACCAGAAAATCTATTCCCTGAAAGTACTTGTTTTGTTGAATGCAATGCCTGTTTATGCCTCAAGGGAACCAGGAATAAAAAGTTTTACTTGATTATTGTAACTCTGGTTTGGCTAGACATCATAAAAGTTAAAAGATGGTGACTCTCATCCAAAGAACTTACTGTTGGCCTGAGTTTGGCGGTGATGTAAGTAAGTACATGGCTGGATGTGAGGTTTATGAGAGAACCAAGACCAGAAAGTATACCGAAGGTCAGTTAAGACCATTGAAGTTTTCTCAGAAGCCTTGGGAGTCATTTTACTTTATTATATTGTAGAGTTTACCCATTCTGTGGATAAAATAAAGTATAGGAGGTTGTTGATCATTTCACAAAAATATATACTTTATTCCCACAAAATAACAACATTACAGCCAAATTAATGGATCATATTTTCATCAAGTATGTCTTCCTAAATCATGATATACTCAAAGAGGTGATCTAAGACAGAGGCTTGAAGTTCACTTCACACTTCTGGAAGCAGGTTATGGAAGATCTTGGAATCAAGAGATGCATGTCTACTACGTATCACCCTCAAACAGATGGACAAACTGGAAGGTTAATCACGTGCTGGAGCAGTACTTGAGGTGCTATGTGAATGCAGAAAAGGATAGTAGACTGGACTTGCTACCTTTGGACCAGCTCTGCTATAACAACATGGGCCATGACTCCAATTGAATGTCACCATTTAAGGTTAAATATGACCATGCTTGAGTTGGGAACCATTACCAACCCCTGAAATGAATAATCCAGCATGTAGAAAATTATTGGTGGATAACAACCAGAACCATGGTTTATGTCTATCTGTCAAGATTCAAGATGAAAAACAAATTGAATTCCCCACTTACACATTGAGCCACAGAGAATCAACTCTCGAGTTAACATGAATGGAGAAGACTTCAGGATTCTCTACCTCAATTCCTGAGTCACGTGATGCGGAGTTTCCACCAATCTGGTCATGAGGGCGGCGAAATCCAATTAGGGTGCCAAACAGGGGGTCAATCTAAAAACCATGAAAGATCCTGAATAAATTGGGCCATGAGATCCTCAAGGCACCAGGTCCCTACGACCCTATAGTATTGACACCTTTTAATATAATAGAATTACTTGGTATTCTAAGCTAATCTTCCATTTCCTTTCCGACCCATTTTTGCAACCTTTCAGCTTTGAGGCACCTTTGGACTTCGGCAACAGTCTAAAGAACTGTAATGCGGACAAACATGGTGCTCACTTCAGGGGGCTCAAAGTTGTCCTAAGTGAAAATGTCTATTACAAGAGATGGAGAATACTAGCAGCCCTGAAGATCAATTTGTTGGTCAGTTAAGAAGTGTTTCTTGATGGGTTAGTATCTTGTGATATGAAATACCACCCTCACAGCCTGAGAGGTTAGAATTCTGGGCCACATTCCAGTTCTCCCTGCCCTCGTTAAAAGTCAGTATTAGCTTCAATAGAAGAACCTTGACAATGTTGTCCAACAATTAATAAATGGCATCTACTCCATGGGTGCTCACTCCAGTCAAACTTGTGCCTCTTCTGTTCCCTCAGCCACATGGGACCTCTATGACCTACCCAGCTGCTGGCAGGAGAACTTGGCCTGGGTTGTAAACGCTACTTTTGCAACTTTTTCCACCCAGCTATTCATCACCTACTCCAACTAGTTAGGTTACACCGTCAAGAAGTCTCCTGACAACTGGGGCTCATCCAGGCCTTACACTCACACATTGTTAATTTCTACAACGTAGCCTCCTCCATTGTCCATGACAACTGCAAGGCCATTATTGATAACTGAAAGTTGATCAACAAGGTCTGAGATCAGATTGTTAGTTAAAAACGGGATTTCTGGCTATCTTGAGGACCATCTGAGTCAGAACGTCCAGCTTCTTGAGGCAACTTGAAATCAGCGCCTCCTCCAAGTCAAGGATATGGTTTGAGCCCTGCAACAACACTATCAGGAGCTGATCTCTCATGACTACTCCTAAAGGAGTGCTGGTCCTGAAGGGCCTAAGGGGCCCAAATGCCCCAAAGGGTGTGAAGGACATGAAGGACCAGAGGGTCCCTGTGGACCTCAAAGGCCCCCATGTCCCTCAGCACCCACCCCTGATGTCTCTTAAGACCCAAGGCAGAAAGATGTAATAACAGCCTTGGCTGCCTTATGCAATAAAATTTGGAATGTAGCTCATGGATGAAAACTCTGAGTGGATGGAGTCCACCTCGACCCTAGGGTCTCCATCGAGGCACTGTCAGACGAAATGGACAACTTCAGTGCCTTCACCTTACCAATACTCACATCTCTCAGCTTAAACAAATTTGTCGAGGGTTTTAAACCTGTTTAACCACCCTTGAGAGACAGCCTCACCTTCAGGGCGCTGATATTTAATCCCTGAAGGAGTAGATTGCAAATAAAGCTTCCGTTTCCACCCTCAAACAAAATTGGGATGATATCCAAGAGGACCTTAAGGGCCTATGGCGACAGCTAGACCATCAGGCCCCCTGAAACTATGCAGAGACTGAGATTTTGGAGCTGACGCTCATCCCTGGTGTTAACACCCTCTCCAATAACTTTTGTAACTAACTTTAATCCTAGTTTTAAAGGAAGGTTCACCCTCAGCCAGGAAAGCATGGCCTCCTTCCTATACGCATATGAGAGTTCCATGGAGGAGGCCACTGACTGGCAGAAGGTAAAGCATATCCACTTCCTGCCTAGATAGCACTTCCTAGGAGATCATGACTCTCATTTGAGGGGGTGCAACACCTGGTAACAGGTCCATACAGCCTTAATCCAAGAGTTTGGCAGCAATCAAACCCTGTCAACCAAAAACAAGCTTTCATGGGTATCCGACTAAATAAAGGAGAAAGCCTCATAGAGTTTGCCAGCCGTTTTTATGCCCAAGCATAACCCTTAGTCACTACAAATTGTATCACCATGGATGATGCTATTACCACTGTCATTTCTGCGTTGAGATTCTACCATGAGGTTCAAATGCATATGATTGGGCAGAAGAATAGGTTTACCTGTATCTGTGAGATCAAGGAAGCACAAGATCCCAGCATCGGAACTAAACTTAAAGGCTACATTTACAGGCCCCTCTAACCATCTAGAGTACATGTGGTTGAAACCCAGAAGAATCCTTGACCTTGATGCACTTACTGTAACAGTTTCAGACACTGTAAGGATAGTGTCTATAACTCTTTTGTTTCCAGCATAGTAGTGCACGGTGCACAAGGCCAACGCCAGGGAACTAGCCATTAGTTCTAAAGTTATTATTCCAGCTGAGGGTGCTGGAGCAATAATAGCTCAAGTAAAGAAATGCAATAGTTAACCCACCAACAACATCGTGGTGCGCACGGGATGAAGGGTAAATGACCCAGGTTGGAGGGTACCTAGGCGAACCAATGGTGCATGAGGTAATAATCTGATTATGTCCAAAATGGCAAGGTTAATGAAGCGTGAGACCTCCCTAAAAGAGGTTGCACCCAAGATCGTTAGAAAATATATAAAAAAAACGGTAAAATGGGGAAAAGGGTTTATTTGGAAGTTGACCAACAAGGAATATTGGTTGGGGAAAACCTATTTAAACTTGGATGGGGGGATAAAGGGTTTGTGGGTGATGGCCCAAGCACTTACCCACCAATAAGCACACACTACCATCCATATTGGTAGAATACGCCAAAACTGACTTCACTCGTGTTATCAATTAAAGTTGGATTTGATTCAAACGTGTGCTTGCCTAAATGGAACGGGTTTTGAAACCCCATTTCTCGACTAAATGAACTGAACCATTTACATTCATTATGTAAACCATTCGTTTCAACGCCTGGGCTGAAGTATGGGGCTGGGCATTTGGCACCCCACTAGTACCGACCTGAGCATATTTTATCCTATACCCAGCGTTGGTTTAGGGTATGCCTCAGGTCAGAAAAAACTGTAACTTCACCTTTTGGGCCTCCTGGCGCCCATCCTTATCTTTGGGGTTGGTCCCCACTATGATATCATGTGATCATGACATTACCATATCCTCTCGATGGGGCTCAACCCCCCTCCAGGGGCTTGTGCAAGGTAAAAGTTCTTGTGGGCCGGGGCAATTTCATGGCGGCAACGGTTGGTTTGGGTTGAGATCTGGCAGCCTGAGGGAAACGCTTGTGGAAGGCTTCAATCAGATCTTGGGAATGCACACACTCACACGCTGGGACCCAACTGTTCTCTGCAGCGTCAAAGCCCTTCCAGGATATCAGGTACTCCAGTATTCTTTTAACATGGTGGGAGGCAACTATTTCTTCCACCTCCCACTCTGGCGCCCCATCCACGATATAGGACTCAGGAGTCTCTGATGGGGGGCCCTTGAACAACATCAGTTTGCTCTCATGAAACACCAAGAGAATCTGAAATGAAGGGGGAAGATTTAGCTGGTATGAGGCATGGCCCACATTTCTAACAACGCGGTAGGTGCCAATCCTCTTTAGTCCTAGCTTCTTACAAGGCTGCTTGATAGGGATGTTACAACCATCAAGCATCACGAGATCCCCTTTCTTATATGTGGGACCCAATTGACATTTAATATCAGCGTTCTCCTTATACACTTGCATTACCGCCTCCAAGCTTGTGGAAACCCCCTGATGGACATACTTGATTGTCTTTGCAAAGTCCATCACCGCTTCAACCTTAGACCCACAGCTGGGCTCCATGTTAAAGGCGTGGTTAAGACCATGGCTGCCGAAAAAGGGGGTGCACTCTACCAAGGAATGCAACGTGTTGTTGGAATTAAATTGGGCCATGGGAAGGTGAGAAGCCCAATCTGAATGATATGTGGTAGTGTAACACCGCAGGAACTGTTACAAGCACTGATTCACTTGTTCAGTCTGCCCATCTGATTGGGGGTGATAGGCAGTCTTTGGCAGGGGCGAATCTGAAAGAGTCTTACACAACTCTTCCCAAAAGATGGAGGTAAATTGGGGTCCCTGGTCACTGATAATCTCTTTGGGGAACCCCATTGAGCGCAAACACATGGGTGAAAAAAATCCTAGCCATCTCAGCCGTGGTTATTGAAGATCTGAAAGGAATGAAGTATGCAAACTTTGTAAAATGGTCCACCACCACCATGATGGCATCATAATCATCAGAGACAGGTAGTTCCACAATGAAATCAACCAAGAGGGAAATCCAGGGCCCATCAGCCTTTTAGACTGATACCAACAAACCCCGCAAAAGGTTGACGATTGGGTTTCATCTGGTTGCATACCAGGCACTCCTTACAATACCGCCCCACCTGAGCAGGCAAGCCCTTCCAATTGTAGGTGCGATGTATCAACTTCAAGGACTTTGCTTTCCCCGGATAACCAATGGTGATTCCATCATGATGATCCAAGATAATTTACAGGCGCAGTGGTCCAGCAGGTACCCAAAGGCGCCCATGGAACCACACAACTCATACTTTACATGATAACCCCTGGATAGGTCCTCTTGATTTAGAGCTCTTTGCAAGTACCATATATATTCGCCCAACAGCGGCTGAGAAAGGACGGCCTTTCTGAGCATACCATATTCCTCCGAGTTTCAAGAGGTGCTAGCTCTGGCCCATTGGCCAGGGAGAGAAAAGTTGTGACAAAATTTTTTGGAGGAATCATAACCTGTGTGTTGTGCACTTCTAACTCATTGGGATTATATGCTAAAGCAGGGTTGCGGCTCAAAGCATCCGCCAAACTATTATCCTTGCCCTTGGTAAACTTCTACATGAATGCAAATTGTGCAAGGGTCTCATGCCAATGGGTCTGCCGTGGGGTTAGGACATGAGGAGCACAGTAGTACATCAAGGCACGGTGATCTGTATGTACATTGAATGGTTGGGTATAGCCATGCAAGTGGTGATGCTAATATGTCAGCGCCTCCACCACTGCCTTTAACTCTTTTTCATAAACGGCGTAATTCAAACCTGGAAGAGACATTTTCCTAAAAAAATATCTGACCGGATGCTCTATTCCATCTTAGCCAACTTGTAACAAGGCAGCCGCTATTGCGAAGTTGAAGGCATCCATAGACACTATAAACTCTTTGGAAGGGTCAACATGGTGAAGGAAAGATGTGGACAACAGGGTGCACTTCACAGCTTGGAAGGCATCCTCCAAAGCGGAGGACCACTGAAGCATCTTTGCACAGCTAGCCTTATATAAGGGAGCTGCCACCTCAGAAAGATTCAGCGTGAACTTCTTGATTAATGTAAACGTCCCCAAAAAGCTTCTCAATTCCTTGATAAAGGTGGGGGTGGGCCACTCATGAATCGCCTTCTCCTTGTCTGAAGTTATCATGTGTCCTTGGTCAAACATGACGTTGCCCAGAAAAGTGACCTGAGACCTAAAAAATTCGCACTTGCTTATCTTCAGTGTAAGGCTGGATGCCTTTAGCCTCTCCACCACTTGCCAAAGATGGACTTTATGGGACTCATAGTCGGGGGAAAACACCAGAATGTCATCCACCTAGCAACCGCGCATACCCCTAACAAGTCCCTTAACGCTGCATCAATGCGGCGTTGAAAGATAGCAGTGGCATTCTTAAGCCCAAAGTGCATGACCCAAAACTGGAAAATTACTTTTCTGGTGCGGAATGTGGTTAACCACTCCTGTACCTTCTTTATCCAGATCTGATTGAACGCATTGAGGCAATCCAGATTGGAGAATACCTTCGCCTTCTCCACATAGCGTGCAATCTTTAAATCCAAAGGGATGGGATAGAGGTCTGGTACAGTAACGTTATTGAGGTTCCCATATTCTACGCGGAAACGTAGAGTACCATCAGCCTTCTCCACAAAGAGAAGTTGGGAGCAAACAGGGGAGGTATGCTGAAAAATCGCACCCTTAGCTAACTGATTCTTCACACACAAATCTAACGCCTCTTCCTCCCAAACAGTTAATATGTAAAATGGGGGAAGATATACGCACCAGATCCACAGTGGGCTTGAAGTCAAATCAAATTCAGAGTGCTCAGGAAGGGTGTTAGCGAATGGTGCATCAAAAGAAGATTTCAACCCCTCCAAACAGAACGGTAGGGGAACCTCCACAGAGGGCTTCAGCAAAGGGGCAAGCTTAAAAGTGGAATATTGGGCCAATGAGGTAATTTGCCCTGGGCGTTATCCTCTGACAAAGGAACAATCATGATATGACCATTAGAAAAAATTAGGAGAGAGTGTTTTAATTAAATTAGTCCTGACGTCAAAAATTCTCCACCACTCAACACCCAAAATAATGGGGAACAAGAGGTGCTTGATAGCTTAAAAATGGTCAGACATAAGCTAGGCGCCTACCTGGTAGTCCTTTCAAACCTTTGACGTTCAGCGCAGGGATACCTCGAGAAGCCCCACCTCTAACCATACCACCTGGTGAGTAACTCAACTCAAGGTAGTCAGCAAGGTCTTGGTCAAGAAACTTATTTGAGGTACTGGTATCCACTAAAATATTTGTGCTGAACTTCCAAAAAGGGTAAGTAAGGGTAGCAGTCAACAAGAAGTATCCCAAATGGGATTTATTCAACGCAGAAAACGCCACTACCTCACCTGAAAATTCTTCCTCTGGCGTGAGCAAGCCATCAGGGTAAGCTTTGGAATCATAGAAGGGGGAGGGATAGTGGGCTACTCTCACTACTGAGGCTACATATCTTACCACACTTTCTTCAGGTGCATATACATTATTCTAGTTTAACGAAGTTCTTTTTTTACTTCCTGAGTGCCCCAGATCATGGTAGGGGTCAAACATGGGTTCTTAGGGGTAATCTGATATACCAGAATAGGGTCCTCATCCAGGACAAAAGAACTAGTAAATGGTTATGAGGTAGATATAAGGTTTTCATTATAAAACGCATTTTTTAGACGCAAATGACCCTATCTCTTGAACAGCAACGGAATGTCCAATGTTATCTAAAGCCAACACCCCATGCCCATCTGCGCCAATTCCACCAGCATTATCTGAAATCGCGGGTGAAGTAAAACTCAGGTATATAATTTGAAATTGATAAAATGGTGGAAAGTTGGGGAATCACACTTTCAGACCTTGAAGCATCCGTATCTACCAGGTATGAGCATGAAGGGTGGATACTTTCCAGTTGGAGGCAACCATAATAACGCTGAGTTGCTCCAACCTTCAGGGAAAAAAGGAAACAGCGGTGCAGCTAACAACAGCTGAAGCCCACAGCTGGCGCCCATGGTTTCCATTTCAGAAAAGTTCCACATAGAAAAAGTTCATGCATATAGATTTAAGAGGTTGGTCAACTAATGTAAGGAGAGTGTCTATAACTCTCCTGTTCCCAGCGTGGTGGTGCACGGTGCACAAGGCCAACGCCAGGGAACTAGCCGCTAGTGCTAAAGTTATAAAAGTCCAGCTAGGGTAGTGGAGCAATAATAGCTCAAACAAAGAAATGAAATAAGTAACCCGCTCATAATATTGTGGTGCGCATGGGAAGAAGGGGTAAACGACCCAGGTTGGAGGGTACCTGGGCGAACCAAAAGTGCACGAGGTGATAATCTGAATATGACCAAAATGTCAAGGTTAATGGAGCGCGAGACCTCCTCAAAGAGGTTTGCACACAGGATCGTTAGAAAATATATAAATAAAACGGTAAAATGGGGAAAAGGGTTTATTTGGGATGTTGACCAACAAGGAATGTTGGTTGGGGAAAACCTATTTAAACTTGGATGGGGGGATAAGGGGTTTGTGGGTGATGGCCCAAGCACTTACCCACCAATAAGCACACACTACCATCCATATTGGTAGAATACGCCAAAACTGACTTCACTCGTGTTATCAATTAAAGTTGGATTTGATTCAAACGTGTGCTTGCGTAAATGAAACGGGTTTTGAAACCCCATTTCTCGACTAATTGAACTGAACCATTTGCATTCATTATGTAAACCATTCGTTTAAACGCCTGGGCTGAAGTATGGGGCTTGGCATTTGGCACCCCACTAGTACCAACCTGAGCATATTTTGCCCATACCCAGCGTTGGTCTAGGGTATGCCTCAGATCAGGGAGGCCCTGTAACTTCACCTTTTGGGCCTCCTGGCGCCCAGCCTTATTTTTGGGGTTGGTCCTCACTATGATATCATGTGACCATGACAAACACAGTGCCAAGACCTTCTGGAAATGACTTGCTGAGGAGGCGAGAAAAGGGCTGTCAGAATTAAGGACGAGGCTCTACATGCTGATACTCCTACCCAGCCTCAAAGATCCTCCATAACCTTGAATGAACTTGGATCTGTCATAACTGGAGAGGAAGTTTCAGTATCCAATGATAATAAAGGAATTGATACTTCTTACTCTTCTTCTAATATCTCTCCCATTTTCCTCATTCTACCTCCCCAGTTCAGAAGTTTGGTTACCAATATCACAGTTTGAGTTCACAAAATTCCAGTCCTTGCCATAGTCAACAGTGGCTCCCTCATGAACTTCATACTATCCAAGTTAATGAAGTTCATCAAAATCGCTTTAGATTTGCACACTATATGGAGTTGGCACAGATGGCCCACAATGCACCCGATCTATAGGTGCTTATTCCTCCCTACCAGTACAGATTAAAAGCTTTCTGTAAACACCCCCGCTGTCATGCTAGATATCCTGAGCTATGACCTGCTCCTTGGGACTCAGTTTCTCCAAGACTATTCAGCAGTATTCCATTATGATGGCGGATTTCTATGCCTACTTGGGCATCAGGTCCCTTTGATATTCAAAACCTCTCATGATTCTAAGACAGCGGTTAAAGACCAAACCTGTTTACTGGAAAGTGAAGGCCAAATAATTGACTCAAATTGCACATTAGGGGCTTCTGAGTCCAATTGCCCCCTCCTACTGTTGATGGGCAAGAGGGCATGCCGATCTACTTACCTAGGGTGAATATAATACCTCCGAAGTCCCAGGTCATTGCCAAAACCCAGGTCCATGTTAATATCCCCTCAGGATACCTATTGGAAATCTGAGTCCTAGAAAACTTGTCCAAAAAAGAGCTGCTAACCTGCCCTGGGATCCTAGATTAGCTTATGCCAGATCTATATCCATGTTGTTGGTCAACATCACTGACAAACCCAAAATTGTAGGTCCAAACAGTCCCACTGCCTATGTCCGCCTTCTACCAGTGGAGGCTATTACCAATGTCCAAAGATTTGGGGACTTAAGAGATTTTGGCTTGGAGATGCCTCCATCGGTCAGCCTGGTAAACACTAATATCAGAAAGGACTTCTCAGATGAACAACAACATAAGGTTAAAGAGTTGTTGAAGGAGTATTTAGACCTTTATTGGCCTTGACCTATAACTCTGGAAGAATGAAATGAGTCCTACATCATGTGGAAACTGAGGATGTTCCCTCCTTCTTCTCCCAACCTTACCAAAAAAGTAAGGTTGAAGAGGCTCATGTGACAGTGGAACTCAAACAACTACTTGACGCTGGAGTTCTGGTACCATTGCGCAGCCCTTGGGCCTCTCCTCTTCTGCTGTTTTAGAATAAGGACAGCAGCCACCGGGTGGTGATGGACTACCAGAGACTCAACTCCATCACCAAGAAGGACAGTTATTCTCCGCCCCAAATTGATAAATCTCTCCACCAGATTGCTGGATTTCAGTACTTTTCTGCCATGTACCTTTCCAGCGGATATTAGCAAGTTGAGCTCGCCCTTGAAGATTGATCCAAGTGCACTCTCATAGCTAATAAAGGACTATTCGAGCCCACAAGGATGCCTCAGGGCTTTTGTAACGCCCCAGCCACTTTCCAACGTTCTATGGATGGGATCCTTGAGGACTTGAAGCTTTTATGCGTCATTGTCTACCTAGATGACATTACTGTTTTCTCAAAAACCTTAATGGACACATTGAGCATCTCAGGGAATTCTTCAATTGGATCCAAAAAGCTTCTATAAAGCTTAAACCTTTGAAATGCTCCTACTTTCAATCATAATTAAAGTTTCTGGGACACAAAGTTTCCAAGGAGGAATCCAGCCTATACTGGACAAATTCAACGCCATAGAGAGAATGTCACGCCCCAAAGCTTAAGGGATATCCCGGTATTCCTAGGCATGGTAGGATATTATTGTCAGTTTATTCACGGTTTGCCAACCTAGCTGAGCATTATTCTACCCCCTGAAGAAAACTGTGCCGTTTAAATGGCGGCCTGAACAAGAACAGGCTTTTAATTCCTTGAGAACTGATCTATGTAATAAACCCATTATAGCTCACCCACGTTTCAACCAACTCTTCTTGTTGTTTAGGGATGCAAGTGATATTGCCATTGGGGCTATCCTAGCTGAACATGATGAAAACTAAGTTGAACATCATGTGTCCTATTTTAGTAAGACACTGAGTAAAGCTGAACGGAACTACAGTGTTAGTGAGAGAGAGTGCCTGGCTATCTTGCTAACCATCAAATATTTTTGCCTTATCTCTATGTTACTCACTTTACCATTGTTACAGACCATTCCTTGCTCCAGTGGCTTCAGCAAATGAAGGACTAGATGTCCAATTAGCCAGGTGGGCCTTACGACTACAGAGCTATGATTTCACCATCGTCTATCACGCAGGCGCAAATTACCAAATTGCTGACAGCCTCTCCAGGATGAAGCGCTAGCAGCCTTGACCCCCAAGGAGGACCAGCTGTATGCTCTAATAGGTTGACCTGAGCAATGGGAGTTGGAAACACCTGGGTTACAAGCTGAACTCTGAAGAATGACATGAGACACTAAAACTAAGGATGGGCTGCTTTACAAGAAGGTAAATAAGAATTGGCTTCCTTATGTCTTCCTCTCTTCCCAATCTGATGTTATTCTATAGGGCCATTTTATTGTGGGACACGGGGCAGTTAAGAATACTAATGAATGGCTGAAGTTACGATGTTAGTGATACTAAACGGTGGAAATCATTCAAGAGGCCTTGGAGGCGTGTATGACTTTCCAATCCTAAGACTGAGCCAATCCTTGATTTCAACATTCAGTCATTTCCCCAACAGGGCCCTTCGATCTCATTAGCATTGATGTGGTGAGCCCTCTTCCCACTGGGTTGCATATCTATAAGTATATTATCCTAGCCGTGGACCACTTAACCAAGTGGGTTGAAGAGATTTTGTACCAGCTGCCACTGACAAAGCCACTGCTCTCTTTCTTGTTTGATCCTTTTCCACCAAGCATGGGTGCACCAAACCTTACTTTTGGAGAGTAAATTGAACTTCACTTTACAGGTAGTACAAGAACTTACTTCAATGTTTGTCACTACCCAGAATTTTCTGCCCCTTACCACCCATCAACTAATGGGGCGGTAGAATGCACTAATGGAACTCTTATTTCCATTTCTCAAAAGTTGGTGTTCTTGGATCCTGCTAACTGGAACCATTACCTACCCAGAGCTTTGCTTGCCTACAGGGTAAGCTACCACTGAGTCATCAAGATGTCCCCATTTGAAGCCCTATATGGGCGTGCACCTCGGTTAACAAGTAGCATCCAGCCTTTGCTTAAGATCTTCACACTTGAGAACCCTGAATTAACTATGAGGGCCTTAGCTGCTGAAATTGTCCAGCTTCAAGCTTTAGACACACAAGGCATTATTACCACTACAGGAAGAGAGACATCCTGATATAATCTCAGCTGGCCCTCCTTACCAACTTTCTAATCAGGTGACCTTGTTCTCTTCTATCACCATTAACCTAGAGGTTGATAGAATAAGCTAGATATTCTTTGGTCTGGACTTATAAGGTCATTCATAAGGTGAAGTCAGAGTACTCCATTGATGATGTCAACCAGGGGGCCGTGGTTAATAGGGTGCATGGCTGATCCCTTCAGCCCTATACCCCCTTTGACAGGATCTTGAAGGGGGCTTTGATGGGATTCAAGATGAAAAACAAATCAAATTCCCCACTTATGAATTGAGCCGCAAGTATTAACTCTTAAGCCTATTTTAACAAAATGACTTCTGGATTCTCCTCCCCAATTATTGAGCCAAGAGAGGAAGAGTTTCCACCAATTTGGTCATGGGGCGGCAAAATCCAATTAGGGTGCCAGACAGGCGGTCAATATGGTAGGCCATGAAGATCCTCAAAGCACCATGTCCCCGTGCACCCTATAGATATTGACACCTTTAATTATTATAAAATCATTTAGTATTCTATGTGTCAGAAATTTGCCCTCACAGCTGAAAAGTAAGAGCTTTTTAGGTCAAATTCAGCTAAAAAGGGGAAATGTTGGCCATTTGCAGTTTTTGATGTTACTAAAAGCTATTTTAATAATAATGAAAATGATGATATTGAGGATATCAGCCAAAAGACCATGGCCAATTCTGAGTGGAGCCCAATTTTTCTGAGTTAACACTATTTTAAAACCTGCACGGGCGCTAAATGTAAAATTGAATGGTCAGATTACTCTGACCACATGAGAGCCTTGGGCAACCATCAGAAGGCACTCCCCCATCCACAACAAAGTACTTCAAAGCGCCTACATGGGGACCCCCTTTTATAGTCTTGGCAGGGGTTCCCCAAGGTGAAAGATATTTCCCAAATGTGGATTGACTGAAGTTCAAAATTCGTTACCTCATGAATATACTTTGGCCAATTATAATTTTCTTATATCAAAACTTTTTTTTCTCGTTGCAATCACTTTTGCAACCTATTCAATTCAAGACGGAATCTAGTTTGATAATCTCGCAGAGGAGATTAGTCTGCGCCCATGTCAGGGAGCAGTTGGGCAAGCAAGGTAAGAGGAGCAGGTGGAAGGCCCGCGGCCTCCAACGTTTGAAAACGCCCTGGAGAATCTGGCGGAATAGACAAAAATTTTAAAAAACCGGTGGTCACGATTTCCCCAGAGATACTCGCATGGCAAGCATGATGCAACCAGTACATCAACACGCCACACTCCCAACCACAATTGTCGGTGGAATTCAGACTCCACGTGTATCTGGACATCCAAAAAATGGCCTTATGGGAAAAATTTTGTGAAGATGTACACAAAATTTTCCCGACTGCGGTGTATGTTGCACCTCACTCTATGTCACATGGTTGGCTGGACCTAGGTTTCAAAAGCAAAAAAGCAGCAGATGAGGCTGCAGCGGTGCGCATAGTGGTCGACCTCCCTGAAGGGCAATGGGTCATCGAACCAAACGCACCAGATGGACAAAATCAAACCAAATTTTCCTCACGTTTAACTTTTTGCCAACTACAGTAAAAAGTGACATTTTGGAACAACAACTGAAAGATGGTCTCGCCATATATGGCGAAATACAATATTCAAAATGCAACGCTTCACACCAATGCCACACCTGTGCACTGCAAAGCCATCACAGTTCTGACCCCAACTGAGGAGATCGCGAAGGACCTAACCCAGATCCTGCACTCCACTTTTATTGATATCACAGGGCATACCACACACCCATTCCAGGTGACTGTGGACAGCGCGCCCCCCATTTGCACCCACTGTGATGCGTTCAGCCATAAGGCGCACGCATGCCCCATCAAGGAGGGCGTCACATTCCAAGAGCACCCCTCAGCGGCCATGGCCAATGGAGAGGCGCACTACAAACCAACTGCAAGCACCAAGGAGGCTTTTCCGTGGGGAGCACAAGGCTGCTACCTATTGGTAAAGCCTATCTCCCCACAAAAATGGAAGAAGGCCAAGCAGGCCCATAGGGCCGCGGCCAAGGAAACGGCCAAGGCCACCACCGCTATCCCACACTCACAACGCCAGGAGGACATGGAAACCTTCGCGGTGGAAGCAACTTGGAAATCCATCAACCAATCAGATTGGGAAGCCTTTGCCAAGTGGGCCACTCAATCTGAGGATCTGATAGGAGACTTGATCTCACCCAATCGTTGCACCCAAGCCTCAGTCTAACTGACTTGGGACCTATCCCAACAGAAATTTTTTTTGACCCACTCAACGGTGCACTGAACTCATCTGCACCGCAAAAAATTCATCCGACGTCAGGAAAACAAAAAGTGAAGGCCAAAGCCAATGCGACTCTTTCTGCAAAAATCAACAAAAACTCTGATAGCGTTGCTGCTAACACCCGCACTGCTGTGAAAGCCTGTGGGGACCTTGAAGAGGCTGTGGGCCTGGGGGCCCACCCCCTTGCACCTAAGGTGCAATGGGGAAAGTTTCACTTTAGGGACGTTGAATATTGCCGGACTCAAGGCCTCCCCATCCCAGGCTAGGAAACTGAGTTCTTTACAACACAATTTGCCTGTGGATAACCTGGCCATCCAGGAGTCCCTCTGTCCATGAGGTTCCGAGGAAACTTGGAAAACAATGCTCCTCCCATCCCTATCCTTTTGGTCAAAGCACTGTGGGGTACTAATTCAGAAAAATAATTTTTTCAAATTTGTATCCTCAGAAACATTCCTAAATGGCCGAGTGCTCGTTGTCACCTTCTCGTGGGCTGATGTAGCCCATGCAATTGTCAACATCTATGCCCCAAACGGTGCACACAAGCGTTGGGAATTTTTCTCATTGGTCAAATCCCTCCCGCTACCCCCTGATTCCTTTCTAGTTGGCGACATGAACTGTTGGCTAACCTCACCAACAGACCGGTGGCCTCCCTCACCCCACGCCCCACAGGGTCACGTAGAACTACGCGTTCTAAAGGCCACCCTTGGGTTAATGGATGCGCTGCCACGACATGTCCTGCTGCTTGAAAACATGATGTGTCCCCACGTCCACAACGACCAATTAAGGTCCATGACCTGCATCAACCTTATATTACACTGGAGAAATTTCAACCCCACATTTCCCACTTCAAAACAATGAAAATGGAATTCTCTGACCACCAACTGGTCTCGATAACCTACCACCTACCTGTCACAGTTGCTAAGGCCCCACATTGGTGCAATATCCGCCCCCCCGAGCTCACGTCGCCAGGATTTTCACGTGGGTGGAAGAGGCAACTTTGGCAAAAAAGTTTGTTGCACCATTTTGCGCGGACCCCATTTCCACATGGGCAACTTTCAAAGAGGACACCATCTGCCACTCTCGCCATCTCTCCTCCAGACGCTCATGAGCCACATCAGCGGTTCTCTAACGCTCTGACAGAATTGGCACACTTGGAGTCCAACATTCCAGCTACAGGATACAGCCCTGCATGGGGCTGGAAGTGGGCAGAGGCAGCTGCCCACCTCAACGTACTCGAAAGGCAACACAAACATTGGGTTTGTGTTCAATACAGGGCCACATGCATCACAAAAGGCGACAAGTGCACCGCATATTTCTTTAAAAAAAATTTTGCACCACGCCAGAGCGTGGCCAGCACACAGGTGTGAAGATCAGATAATTCTATTGTGGATACACCGGCTGAAGTGGCAATCAAAACGCAAAAATATTACTCTGAGTTGTACCGAGCTGAACAAATTCAGCCAGCCAAAGTGGCGGAATTTCTCGACTGTGCTCATATATGCACCATTTTCTGATACCTGGAAATAATGAATTTAATTACTCCGAACGAATTATGGACAGCCATTAGCGGTGTGCCAAACTGAAAATGCTCAGGCCCAGATGACATTCCATATGAGTTCTACAAAAAATATTTCAAATATATATCTCCACTTCTGCTTGCCTCAGTAACCAAAGCCTGTTGGAAACGCGCCTCCTACCAGGAGGACATGAGGCCTTTACTGTCACACTCTTCAAGAAAGGGGATAAACTTGACTTACCCAACTGGCGCCCCATTTCTCTAACAAACACAGACACCAAAATTTTAACCAAAATCATGGCTAACCGTTTAGGGACTGTAGCATCTACCACCATCTCCCTAGAACAATTCAGTTTCATCCCCAGAAGGTCAATTTGGGATAATGTGCACTCTGTGACTATGTATGTCAGTCCACAGCCTCTGGGCACTTGTATTCTTGGACCAACAAAAGGCCTATGATAGAGTAAACTGGGAATACCTAAGGGCCCGCCTCCATCAATTCTGCCTACCCCCTCGCTTCATCAACTGGGTGATGCTGCTCACGGAATCTGCAACAATGGCAGTGTGTGGCCCTGGCTTCCTAACGGAAGTAGTCCGCCCTCAAAGGGGCTTGCGACAAGGGGACCCCCTCAGCCCACTCTTATACAACTTCAGCCTTGACCCACTAATGCAAAATTTGAATGCCCAAACTCACTGGGGTCCATGTGCCAGGCCAAGCCCCAGTCAAAATATTGGCATTTGCAGATGATTGTGTGGTTGGGGTGTCTAATAATCAAGATGCATGCGCGCTTGAAGCTCTCTTATCCAGGAATATTCCCGGGTAAGCAACGCGGCACTGAACGCCTCCAAAACTGAAATCATCCTCCTTGGTCGGTTTCAGAACTGCTGGGCCCCAGCAATTAGTTCCCAACCCGGCTCATCTGCTCGCCCACATCCACGCCTTACTAACTCAACACACACCGCTCCACTGGTGCTCCCCTTGTGCCACACCCTACCATAGGACCGGTGCGCCATCTGGGCGTGTGGATGGAGGCAGGCGGATACGCGTCAGCAGTAATGGAGTGCCCTATTCTGGATAACGTTACGAAGTGAATCGCCTCTCTCAGAGCCCACCCTACTTCCCTTACTGGCAAGGTGGGTTTAGCCAACTCTATGCTTCTATCCAAAGTCTGGTTTGGAGCCCACGCCATCCCCTTCTCCCCAAGCTTCTTCAAATCCTTGTATGCCTTCCTGCAAGGATGGCTTTGGTCAGGCCGCCCTCCACCAGTGCGGCTAGAGGTCATGTTTGGCCCTCATCATCATGGTGACATGGGCCTGCTTGACTTCAAAGCCTATGCTGCCAAGATCCTGGGCACCTGGATCATGGCCGTCACCGCTCCTACACTCCCATCCCAACACTGGTCCCGTGCAGCCTGCTCCAACTTCTCCCGAGCCTTGGGCCTCAACAATCCATCGAACCCCCACTCCCTGATAAAATACCTCGCATCAAACACATCGGCCACAGGTCCTCACAGGAGAAAAACCCACTACAAACGAATTCTACTCTCCATGCGGAGCGCAGAGTGGAGATTTCGTATTAGCAGACATACAACCTAAAGAGGCCGCCCCTCTCCTCAGTTCACACAAGAGGTATAGGGGCTACCCATCCATGATGGCGTGATCCCCATTTGGCCCCATGTCCTATCCAGGGTGGACTACCTGAACATGATGGACATCCCTTATTCCATTGAGACCCAAAAACAATCTGGAAATATGTACATCACCCTCTGTTGCATCCTCAAGTCCGCTCCCATGTGTGGCGCTGCCTGAGGCGGGTGTATTGTACAGCTGAGCGCTCTAACGCTTTACAATCATCCTGTGGCATGTGCGGCCAGAATGGAATGCTGTTCCACCGCCTGGAGAAGTGCTTCACCTCCAAAGTGATATGGCGTGAAGTTCAACGTCTGCTGGGCCAGGATCAAACGCATCCCTTCAGTCTGTCAAGAGATATGTTTGCTCTATCAATGGCCTCCTCCCTTCCACCCTCCCTCCATGCTCATGTGGTTGCAATCGCCATGTGGACCATCCACACGATTGTCTTAGATGCCATCGCAGGCTCCACCCCCACCCTCCCAGAAACTGTCCACAGATTCCAGTCTCATTTGGTGGACCACTTTCAAGCGTGGATGTTTGGATACCTCCCACCGCATCGCTGGCAGCTGGTCTCCTCCTGGTTCCCAGTCTGGTTCATCAAATCAGACCCCTTCCTCCACACGTGCGCAATAGTGGCTACGGCCCCTTCACACGTTCCCTCCCCCTCCCCATAAGTGGCGTTCCCGCTGGCAACAAGAGATAGCATCACTTCTCTGGGGTGCCTCCCCCGGCACTAAGTTTATCTGTCCTGAGTCATATTTGGAAGTGTCCATCCCATGGTCGGCCTTCCTTGCAATAAATTCAAATTTAAATTTAAATAATTTTTTTCTATCATTCCACTAACAAAAGCGAGTATACTGAGTTCAACTACGCTGTTCCTCCATATTTCCTTATTTGAACTAGGCTAAGCTATTTCAAACATATCCTTGAATTCCCCTCAACCCTCAAAATACTTTAAATACTGAATAATCAAATATTGAGGGGGAATATTCCTCTTCTTAGTCCATTTTACTAATAAAAACTCTTTTAGCCCCAAGTTTTTATTAGTGTAATTTTTATTAAATTTATTAAATCTTTTATGTAATCCAGCGGCATTAGCAGCAACGAGCACATGAAAAGCTGGATTACTACACTATCCAATTTTCCATTTCCTTTTGACCTATTTTTGCAAATTTCAGCTTCAAGCCACCTTCTGACCTTGGCAACAGTATAAAGAACTGTAACGCTGATACTATAAAACTTAACCTGAGCAGTCATACCTACAAGGATTTTTAGATAAATAAGAGTATCTGGGAAGATGGTGGAAGTTGGGAGTTAAGTTTAACAAGATGCTCACAATGTTCATTTGGATGTACTATGCTGGTAAACTAGCCCATTAGTGTGTAGAACCATATTAAGTAAAGGAGGCCATTGGGAAGGTTTCCTACAAAATTCTTTACCTTAAGTATGGAAGTTTTATGATTTTTATCTATCACTATTATACAAGAAGGATGGTAGTTCCTTACCCCATCTGGTTATAAAAAAGCACCGCCCCCCTCTAATCTAAGGTTTATATACAGAATATGAGGTAGAGACTATTATTGGAAGATGTAAGCATCAGGAAAAACTAAAAAATCTGGTTAATTGGGCTGAGTATCTCACAAAAGAGAGCATTTGAGAGCCTGAGGAGAACTTGAAAAATGTGGGAAAGCTGTGAAAGAATGGAAGAAGAAGGCCTCTCAGGTAGCTTCAGCCCTGGTGGGTGATGATTTCAGGGCAAAGCCTGACATTAGTAGGATTCCTGAGATACATATATTATCTATCAGATCAAGATGATATGTGTTGAATTCAGATCATATAATTTCAGTCTAAAGCGTAATTTCAATGGAATTAGTTCAATCAATTACGTAACAAACTTTAATTGCAATGATAATGAGTCAACTAATCAAAACTAAAACTTATCTGCAATGAGATAGAGACAATTCCTACAAGCTTTCAAACCATGTAAAAGCAGTAATTTCAGAAGATCTGAAGAATAGTAAAGTCAATAGCACAAATAAGTAAGCTTGGTTAAGGCCTGGAAATAGGAAAATATATAGTTCAGGCATATTATTATTAAAACTTCACAATCAATAAAATATACTCTTTAAGATGAAATTTGATTCTGAAGTTATTTAATAAAGTTTGTTAATCTCAATCTACCAACCATAACCTTTAAGAATCTCTCCTTCATCATTTTATTTACTAAATAATTACTACGGGCAACTCCAACTCCAGTAAATACATTAGTTCTTGTACTTTGATGCATCTGATGTCCTCGTCTTACTGTCTTAATAGCCTTGCTTATGCTAGCTCACGGATAGCTGCCCCAAACCATGTAAAGAGTACACATTCCATAAAAGTAGGAGATAAGAATCTTTATTCTTCAGGATGTCTAATATTTGGTAGTCTATGACTATGTGATAAGTTACATCTTTCTTTCTGGCCATCAGAAGGGGTGACAACCAGGGACTATTGGAAGCGCTTTCTAAGCCTGTCTCATAAGCTGCCGTATCTCTTTTTAAAATGACTTCTTCACTCTTAGAATGGCTGTATGGCTTTTTTGGAAGGTATGGACCTCCCAGTGTCAATCATGTGAAACATCCTATTTAGCAAACCATAATAATTAGGGCATCTGCTGAAGATATCCAAGTATTGATCTAAGAGTTCATTTTGTTCACTTTATTCTTGCATGGCTTGCTCTTGCAGTCCAATCTCTTCTAAGATGGCGATATAGTGATCTAATTAAATGTCAGTGTAGTGGTGCATTTTTCCCTTATAATGGTTTTATTCTTCTTATTCTTGATCAGATTCTTGACACTATTTCTAAGGAGGACTTTGACTTCTCCTTGGTAGGTATTATTGTAGAATTCAGGCATCACTCAGGCTTCTTGGTCTCTAACTCCTTTAAGAAGTATATTTTGAGAATTTTATGTTCAGGTATATCAATGCCAATGTTGACCAACATGACATTTTATATTCTGACAGTAGGTCCAACTCTTTGCAGTGTACAAGGGTAAACCAGACTTTGCTTCTACGGTCTGTAGTAGCTGCTTCATTTCCTTAGCCTTCAGGGTATAGATTTCTGTATAAATAGAATGTTCAGTTTTGACTAAAAATTCTCAATTATTTTAAATTTATTGCGGGGAAGGCCAACCATGCGACGGACACTTCTGAAATTGACTCGATTGAGACAATACTTAGTAACAGGGAAGGCACTCCAGAGAAGCGATGCTATCTCTTGTTGCCAGCGGGAATGCCACTTATGGAGAAAAGGGAACGCAAGAAGGGGCCATAGCCACAATTGAACACGTGTGGAGGAAGGGGTCTGATTTGATGAACCAAACTGGGAACCAGGAGGATACCAGCTGTCAGCAGTGTGGTGGGAGGTATCCAAACATCCACGCTTGAAAGTAGTCCACCAAATGAGACTGGAATCTATGGACAGCTTCTGGGAGGGTGGGGGTGAAGCCTGCGATGGCATCCAAGACAATTGTGTGGATAGTCCACATGGCGATTGCAACCACCAGAGCACGGAGGGAAGGTGGAAGGGGGGAGGCAATGATAAAGCAAACATATCTCTTGACAGACTGAAGGGATGTGTTTGATTCTGGCCCACTAAACGTTGAACTTCGCGCCATATCACTTTAGAGGTAGGACACTTCTCCAGGCGGTGGAACAGCGTTCCATACTGGCCACGCGCGACGCAGGATGAGTGTAAAGCGTTAGAGCGCTTGGCTGTATGGTACACCCGCCTCAGGCAGCGCCACATGTGGGAGCAGATTTGAGGCTGCAACAGAGGATGGTGAGCGTATTTCCAGATGGTTTTTTGGGTCTCAATGGAGTAAGGGATGTCTATCATGTCCAGGTAGTCCACCCTGGATAGGACAGAGGCTGTATGGGGATCACGCCATCATAGATGGGTAGCCCCTTTACTTCTTGTGTGAACTGAGGAGAGGGGCGGCCTCTTCTGGTTGTATGTCCACTAATACGAATTCTCCACTCAGCGCTCCACATGGAGAGTAGGATTCGTTTGTAGTGGGTTTTAGTACCGTGAGGACCTGTGGCCAATGGGTGTGAAGACAGGTATTTTATCAGGGAGTGGGGGTTCGATGGATTATTGAGGCCCAAGGCGCGGGAGAAGTTGGAGCAGGCCGCGCAGGACCAGTGTTAGGAGGGGAGCTTAGGGGCGGTGATGGCCGCAATCCAGGTACCCAAGATCTTGGCCGCATGGGCTCTGAAGTCAAGCAGGCCCATTCCACCATGATGATGAGGGCCAAACATGACTTCTAACCGTACTAGTGGAGGGCGGCCTAACCATAGCCATCCTTGCAGCATGGCATATAAGGATTTGAAAAAGCTTGGGGAAAAGGGGATGGCGTGGGCTCAAAACCAGACTTTAGAGAGGAGCATAGAGTTGGCTAAAACAACCCTGCCAGTAAGGGAAGTTAGGTGGGCTCTGAGGGAGGCGATGCGCTTTGTCACGTTGTCTAGAATATGACTCTCCATTACTGCTGATGCGTATCTGCCTGCCTCCACCCACACGCCCAGATGGCGGACTGGCCCTATGGTAGGGCGTGGCACAAAGGGGAGCACTAGTGGGGTGGTGTGGGGTGAGCTGGGAGGGCGAGCGCGATTGTGAGCAGATGGGCCGGGCTGGGCACTGGTTGCAGGGGCCCAGCAGTTTTGATACCGACCAAGGAGGATGATTTCGGTTTTGGAGGTGTTCAGTGCAGCGTTACTTACCCTGTAATACTCCTGGATGTGAGCTTCAATTGCGCGTGCATCTTTTATTATTAGACACCCACACCACACAGTCATCTGCAAACGCCATAATCTTGACTGGGGCTTGGCCTGGCACATGGACCCCAGTGAGTTGGGCATTCACGTTTCGAAGTAATGGGTCAAGGCTGAAGTTGTATAAGAGTGGGCTAAGGGGGTCCCCATGTCGCAAGCCCCTTAGAGGGCGGACTACTTCTGTTAGGAAGCCAGGGCCATGTACTGCCATTGTTGCAGATTCCGTGAGCAGCATCACCCAGTTGATGAAGCGAAGCTAAGCGGAATTGATGGAGGCAGGCCCTGAGGTATTCCCAGTTTACTCTATCATAGGCCTTCTGTTGGTCCAAGAATACAAGTGCCCCAGAGGCTGTGGACTGGCACGCGTTGGCCACCGAGTGCACGCTGTCCCAAATCGACCTTCTGGGTAGGAAACCAAACTGTTCTGGGGAGATAGTGGCAGATGCTACAATCCCTAAACGGTTAGCCATGAATTTTGTTAAAATTTTTGTATCCGTGTTAGTCAAAGAGATGGGGCGCCAGTTGGCTAAGTCTAGCTTTTCCCCTTTCTTGAAGAGTGTGACAGTGAAGGCCTCTTGTCCTCCTGGCAGGAGGCGCGTTTCCAAAAGGCTCTAGTTAAGTGAGGCCAACAGTAGTGGGGATATATATTTGAAGTACTTTTTATAGAATTCATATGGAATGCCATCTGGGCCTGGGCATTTTCGGTTTGGTGCACCACGAATGGCTGTCCATAATTCGTTTGGAGTAATCAAATTCATCATTTCTGGGTATTGGAAGTTGGTGCAGATGTGGGATTGGTCGAGAAATTCCGCCACTTCAGCCAACTGAATTGGATTGTATTGGTACAACTCGGAGTAATACTTTTGTGTTTTTTATGCCACTTTGGCTGGCATATCCGCAATGGAATCATCTGATCTTCGCACCTGTGTGCAGGCCACGCTCTGGCGTGGTGCAAATTTTTTTTAAAAAATATGCAGTGCACTTGTCGTCCTCTGTAATGCGTTTGGCCCTGTACTGAACACAAAGCCAATGTTTGTGTTGCCTTTTAAGCGCGTTGAGGTGGGCGGCTGTCTCCGCCCACTTCATGCCCCATGCAGAGCTGTATCCTGTAGCCGGGATCTTGGACTCCAGGTGTGCCAACTTTACCAGAGCGCACAAAATGACAGCTGACGTGGCTCGTGAGCGTCTGGAGGAGAGGTGGCGAGATTGGCGGATGGTATTTTCTTTAAAAAGTTGCCCATGTGGAAATGGGGTCCACGCAAAATGGTGTAACAAACTCCTTTGCCAAAGTTGCTGATTCCACCCACATGGAAATCCTGGTGACACAAGCTCAGGGCGGATTTTGCACCAATGTGGGGCCTTAACATCTGTGACAGGTAGGTGGTAGGTTATCGAGACCAGTTGGTGGTCAGAGAATTCCATTTTCATTGTTTTGAAGTGGGAAATGTGGGGTTGAAATTTCACCAGTGTAATATAAGGTTGATGCAGGTCATGGACCTTAATTGGCCATTGTGGACGTGGGGGCACATCATGTTCTTGAGCAGCAGGGCTTGCCTCAGCAGCGCATCCATTAACCCTAGGGTGGCCTTTGGAATGCGAAGTTCTACATGACCCTGGGGGGTATGGGAGGAGGAAGGCCACCGGTCTGTTGGAGTTTTTAGCCAACAGTTCATGTCACTGACTATGAAAGGGTTTGAGGGTAGCAGGAGGGATTTGACCAATGAGAAAAATTCCTGACGCTCTCATGCACCATTTGGGGCATAGATGTTGATGATAGTGTGTACCACGTCAGCCCACAAAAAGGTGACAACGAGGATTTGGCCATTGAGGAAGGTTTCCAACAATAAAAATTTGAAAAATTATTTTTCTGAATTAGCACCCCACAGTGCTTTGACCAAAAGGATAGGGATGGGAGGAGCATTGTTTTCCAAGCATCCTTGGAACCTCGTGGATAGTGGGACTCCTGGATGGCCAGGATATCCATGGGTAAATTTTTTTGTAAAAAAATCAGTTACCTAGCCCAGGATGGTGAAGCCTTGAGTCTGGCGATATTCAACATCCCTAAAGTGAAGGTTTCCCCCATTGCACCTTAGGTGTGAGGGGGTGGGTACCCAGGCCCATTAGCCTCCTCTAGATCCCCATGGGCCTTCACAACACCGCGGGTGTTTGCAGCAACGCTATTGGTAGTTCTGTTGATTTTAGCAGAAAGGTTTGCGTTGGTTTTTGCCTTCACTTTTTGTTTCCCAACATCGAACAAATTTTTTGCAGTGTGGATGAGTTTGGTGCACCATTGAGTGGGGCAAAAAAATTTTCAGGTAGGTTGAAGGCCAAGTCAGTTTTGACCGGAGCTTAGTTGAAAAATCGGGAGATTTTGAGTCACCCATTGGATCCACAGATTGGGTAGCCAATCAGTATGGGCTTCCCAATCTGATTGGTTGGTGGATTCCTGATTTGCTTCCGCCGTGAAGGTTTTGATCTCCACCTGGCATTGTGAGTGTGGGATAGCGGTGGTGACTTTGGTTGCTTCCTTGGCTGTGGCCCTGTGGGCCTGCTTGGCCTTCTTCCACTCTTGAGGGAAAATAGGTTTTACCAGAAGGTAGCAGCATTGTCCTCCCCACGGGAAAGCCTCTTTGGTGCTTACGGTTGGTTTGTAGTGCACCTCTCTGCTGGACATGGCTGCTGAGGGGTGCTCTTGGAATGTGCCGCCCTCCTTGGTGGGGCATACATGTGCCTTATGACTGAATGCGTCACAGTGGGTGCAGACGGGAGCGCTGTCCACGGTTACCCAGAAAGAGTGGGTGGTATGCCCTTTGATGTTAATAAAAGTGGAGTGCAGGATCTGGGTTAGGTCCTTCGTGATCTCCTTGGTTGGGGTCAGAACTGCGACTGCTTTGCCAGTGCACAGGTGTGGCATCAGCGTAAAGCATTGCATTTTGAAAGATTGTATTTCGCCGTAGATGGTGAGACCATCCTTCAGGTGCTGCTCTAAAATGTCACGTTTTACTGTAGTAGGCAAGAAGTCAAACGTGAGGAAAATTTGGTTGGATCTTGTCCATCTAGTGCGTTTTGTTTCAATGACCCATTGCCCTTTGGGGAGGTCGATCACTACGCACACTGCAGCAGCCTCATCTGCTGCCTCCTTGTTTTTAAAACCTAGGTCCAGCCAACCATGTGACATGGAATGAGGTGTGACATACACCGCACTCGGGAAAAAAGTGTGCAGATCCCCACAAAATTTTTCTCATAAAGCCATTTGTTGGATGTCCAGAATATGCAGACTCCATATTCCACTGATGAAAGTGGCTGGGAGTGCGGCGTATTGATGTACTGGTTACATCGTGCTTGCCAAGCAAGGATTTCTGGGGAAATAGTGACCGCTGGTTTTTTGAAATTTTTTTTTATTCTGCCAGTTTCTCCGAGGCGTTTTGAACGTTTGAGGCCGCGGGCCTTCCACCTGCTCCTCTTACCTTACTTGCCCATCTGCTCCCTGACATAGGCGCAGATTAATCTCCTCTATGAGATTTATCAAACTAGATTTAGACTTGAATTGAATGGGTTGCAAAAGTGATTGCACCAAGAGAGAAAAGTTAAGCATACTCAATTATTCCTCTCCTTCTTTTTTTATCTTGGAATACAAGTGACATCTGGTTTTGAAAATACTGACTATACTTTGGTTGAAATCAATGATTCCAAAAAACTTAATTAAGAACTTAGTTTTTAAGTAAAAATTTGTAATGGTCATTCTTAAGCACCCTAGCTGGAGCAGACAAGAAAATGCAGCCAAATTGCAAGGGTAACATGGATTAGATTTTAGCTTCTAATTTGACTCAAGCCCATCAGTTTGAACTTGTCCTGGCAGTTTAGTTTGGCGCAAACTTTAATCTCTTCATGTTCCAGAAAGAGATAATGTTAACTGGAGCACCAGTATCAATTACTGATAAGACTTTGATTTTATATATGGTGACTTTAACTTTCCTAATTCTCTTGCCAATAGTCACGCCCATGGTAAAAATAGCACTGACTGTCTGATTGAATCATCCTAACTCCTCAGGAAGGCAGAACTCCTTTAAAGCCCCAAGTGACTCACAATTTTCAATTGCTTCTTCTTAAACGTATATCCACAAGATTCTCGCCATCTGTGAAAAGTCAGCGATCTGAGTAGGCTTATAAGCTTACCCAAATAATAATGTTCAGTAGGATCAAACTTCGCTTGATTAGGTTTAAGGCAGGTGGTCACAACCACTTCACTTATAGATCCAATGACATAGTATCCTGAATTAACCTGTAATCCCAGGCTTCTCTTTGTCAATTCGTTAATTTGGTGTACAACTCGTTTGAGTGATCCTGCGACCTCCTCTTTAGGTTCCTATTTTTTCTCTTTTTTCTTAGTGCAGATTATATAGAAGTGTACTTTTTGATGACAGTTGTTGCTTTAAACTTGGCCGAATTCTGGCATCTCCAATATGCTAGCATTAAGCCTTATCCTTAGATTTATCAATGTGATTTTGAGCAACGTAAATACCCTTTTAGTGGGAAGGCATTTCTGATAATTATGATGATTCTGTATCTTGACTCCGTCTTATTTGCGGATTTAAAGTCAATCAAGGCCTCTTTAATGGCCTTCAGAGATTCAGTGTGTTTCACAGACAGAGGCATGTGCATCAGAAGTTGCAGGTGTGATTCCAGAAGTTAACTAAGACAGTTTTTGTAGTGTTTAGGTTAATGATTCAGTCGTCCAAAGCTGTTATAATTTGAGTTCAAACTAGTTTGCATATTCACTTTGATTCAGACTTCCTTATTTACTTGGCGAAAAATTATTGCTCCATATTTTGAATTTCCTGTGCAATTATGAACCTGAAATAAAGACAGCTTTAACTTCAGTCAAAGTGTGATGGGGTGAAGTGTAGCTCCATGCACCTCCTAAGTTCCTTGGCTCATAAATTCTTGTACATGGCGAGCTTTCTGCTTGTCACTAACTACATCTATGCTTTTGTTGTAGAACCAAAGAAATCTGGATAAAGTTCCATTACTAGGAGAGAACTTAGAATTGATGTATGGGCGAAATTTGGGATCTTTTTCAAATTTAATCTGACGTGTAGTCAGACCACTCTTGCTGGTGTTTTGGTTTTAGTAGTGTATACTCCCAAAGTAGGTAACGATTGAGAGGAGGTAAACGTCGCACTTGCATGGTATCCACATCCTGCTTCAAGAAATTTAACTGGTCATCATGGTTTTCCATCTTGGTAAAAACAAGTTTAGGCTTTGTATAGTTTCATTGTACTCAATTTTTATGTAGCAATTTATTTCTCTCTTGAGTCATATCCATCTGTCTAGTTCTTTCCTGTGCTGGTAATGATCTAACTCTTATTAGCTCAATAGTCAGGTTGGCTATACACACTTTAAACTTGTTGATCATTTGGTACATACTCTAGGGTCAAATTCCTCTGGAAGTTCTTATCCATGATATACACACATGTTATTGTTAAGAACTCTCTAAAATCTCTCAATGGTTTTGTAATGCACAGGCTCTTGCCAATATGAGACAAATGAGTTGGGCAGCACCAGCCATGTCACTGACCACATGAATGATAATCCCGCTGAGAACCACCCTCTCACCTGTGCGCCATTTCCAGAATTCATGATGTATTCACAGACCAACGTCCCAGCAATGCTACAAGAAAGCAGCATGGCCTGACCCCATGTTAGGACTGCGAATGAGGCCAATGCCTGGCCTATCTCACTTGCTGAGCTCATTGTTCTGGTTTCCAATTGAAATAAGTTTTAAATGAATTTTTAAATCAAGCAATGTGATTTTTATTGTGATTTCCTTGTTTGAGAAAATGAAACTGTATTTGCAGTTACCATTTACTCATTTTTAAGCATTTTTGATAGCTTAAAGTATTGCTAAAACCCCTAAATTTGGCTCTTGAGAGATATCCAAATTGTGGCTTAGGAAAGTCCCATATATCACATAATGACCATTTGGAGAATTTGAGACACTGGTTGTTTGATACGCTGGATCAGTCCTCATTTGTGGGTCCTCAAATCCTTACCTACGATTGCTTTTTCTAAAGATTTTAAAATTTGTCCAGTTCTCCCAATTTGACCTCCAAATTCATATGCAAATTCGCCGATATTAATGAGGTCAATGTGTGGATCAGGATGACCCTGATCTGTCACAGTTTTCACCTGTAGTGAGAAATAGTATTTCCAAAGTGGACTGCTCACTCAAGGGGAGATTATTTTTGGGGTCAAACTATAACAATAAAGTTTATTTGGCTAAAGAGTTCACCAATAGGCGAATCAAAGCATCTATTTTTGTGTACATAGGACTTAATCTCTAGGTAACAAGTATGTAAGCCATGTTGAAACCTTAAATTTTAAATAGCTGAATCTACTATAAAAAGCACCATAACTCTATCAACTTCTGCAGAAAACAGGAAGGATAAGTCCAAATTTATAACACAATAACTACATTTGTTGCTAATAGCATCAAATAAAAATCACTATAGTAAAGGCAGATTCTGTGAAAGGTATTACTTTATTGATATAACCATAGAATATATGTGTAATATATATGTAAATTTGGGCTAGTTAATAGGATTTTTCTATAACAAATCAAGTTTTTTTATAATATGATTGTGCATATGTTACTTGGTTTCAATCCTAGTGGAGTAGAATTGTTTGATCCTTTGTAATCTTCAGAAATTCTTCTTAGATTGTATGGAGCTCTGGCCTGCATGTGGCCGCTTGGCTGCTTAAATGTTTGCTCTTAGTGTTCTAATGACCCTTTTAGATGTTGCAGCTTTTTGGATACATCAGCAGAATTTAACTGTTGGAGCTTGCAGAATAAATTTAGTTCCCATTTTGGTAATATTGGCATTGCTCAGTTTTGTATGAACGTGAGGAAATCTTCAGATAGTTTTTTATACCCTTTAATGGCAGTTGAATCCAAGAATATAGTATGGGTTCCTTCTAAGGCGTCATCTGAGTGTTATGCACATAATTGTATGGACCAATATTTATATTTGAGTACCCTCTGACGTCATGCTGACTGGCTGGTAAATTACTTTGGCGGCCAGGTAATTTAGGAGCCTTGGTGGTTAGAAATTTTAACCCTTTGAAGCCTAAATAAGGGCTTTAACTATTAATAAAATTATTTTGGTTACTGGTCATGTTAGTTTGGACTTAATTTTCCTTTTTTCAGCTATATTATTAGTACCAGTATTTTTATCAATAATTGGGGGGATTAAAAGAGTGTTTCTTCCATAGGTCAAGGAATTAGCCCCTACAGTAGAAAGTTTTCTAACATTTTCACTTTATGCATATAATGATTAGATATGTATTTACTCATTTTGCAGTCACACACATTATTAAAAAATATCTAATATTACCATATTTCAAAATATAGATAGACAAATTTATATTTTTTCACTCTTTATAAGTTATTGGAAGTTCTAACCAATCTAGATAATGACACAATTGTAACATAATAATAGGCATCATATTGTAAATGTAATATTTTTATATATATGCTTATAATAATGCAGTAAAAAGTTTTTCTTTCCTGTTACTATCACTTTTAGTAACACGATTCTACGCAATTTCTCCAAGATTGACAATCAACCAGGAAATATGAGCAAATTTGTCCGCAACAACACCAGTTGGGCGAAAGTGGCCAGCACAAAAGGCCTGAAGCCCTCCCAACTCACCGGGGAAAAACGCCCCAATGGAATGTTGACACACCCTCCCACCAAAAAGGGTGAACACAGCGCCACACCCAGAGTTTTGCAATTTTGCAAAAAATGGGCGCATACACCAAAATAGAACACTCCCAACCCCTGTCCTCCCTTGAGCATGGCTTTAGAATCATGGTCAGCAATATTTCCCTCAAATTGTGGGAAAAAATGGGGGAGGCCTTCTCTGCAACTTTCCTGAACACCATCTTGGTAAATTATAAAAATTTACATAGAGGATGGGTAGACGTCAGGTTCATGTCAGCTAAGGAAACAGAAGAAGCAGCGAAAGTTGTATTCTCCATAAAAATTAACAATAAAGACCGCACCATCCACATGATGTGCACATGATGGAATGAGGCAAATGACCTATTCATCATATTTGACTGACTCCCGAGCACCATGCACAGTGATATCCTCATGGATGAGCTCCGCGGGGGCCTCAAAGGTTACAGCATAATCAAACAGTTTGAATTTGAGAAATTCTCCCTCCTTCCCCACCTGTGTACAGGGAAGGCAATAGCCATTATAGAACCCAATCATGACGTGGTAGAGGATATCACCCTCATTCCACACATGGCAGCCATTAACCTCCCCGATGATAGCATATCTCGCCCCTTCCACATCACACTGGAACACACCCCACCTATCTGCGAATTCTGCTCAGCTATAGGCCACAAAGACCATGTATGCCCCGTCAAGTGCAGGATTGAAGCACCGGTTTTTGTGAGAACAACATGGATGAAACAAGCCCAACTTTCGGCAAAATTAAGGACTCCACTTTCACCTTCT